>JADANM010003811.1:1876350-1893261 GCA_026213755.1 Eurema hecabe | reverse complement strand
CAATAAGTGTTATACACAATAAGTCATATACTTATAACTTATTTACTGAGGTATTAAAAGAGGGGCCCAAACCTAGGGCCCCGTGAACCGTCGAATTCCGACCAGTTTAATATTCCATAATAATTCTTTGTACGTACTTGAACTGCAATGTTCAAAGAGCGCCGCCCTTTGAGTGTAACGATTTCATGATTCAAATGAATATTTCATATCTATTTTCTTGATAAGAGGATTTTTGTTGAATTTTTCACAAGTAAAATTGAATACGCTATTACATTCTTTGTTGCTGATAAAAGCGATGAGTTGTTAAATCCTGTCCATTCAAATTATTAGGTGGAAAGGAAGATAGGTACATAATTAAATTAGCTATTAGGTAGGTGTGCTTTTTGATAGTTTTTTTACAAAACAAATTCGAAATAAGCCAATGAAATCGAATGAATAAAAGAAAACGCTTCTTAGATTTTTGTTCGTCAATTTTATATTAGGCTAATAATATAGGAATGCTAATAACTGTACCTTTAGACAATATTTTGCCTATTTTTAAAAATAAGCTACCTTTTGCTATGACGTCATTCTCGAATTTTTATGTCGCTTTTTAGATATCCTCGTAATAACCTTTAAAATTAATGTTTTCTATTCTTGTCAACTTCAATTTCAACTACGCATTATCGAATTAACATTGGAATTTTAACAGTCCTAAGGTTAAGGTTTTTATGGTACGAAATTTTAGAAAAAAAGAAAAATAGTAAACTTAATTTGAACAATTTGAGGGTAATTTTAAGAGGCGAGGGTTAATCGGGCTTCTTAATGAAACCCCAACAAAAGTGACAAATTACATAACAGCCTAATCCCACCTCGAAACAAAAGGTCGAATTAAGTCATTAAATCATTATTTTTTAATTCTAAGTTTTAAAGCTATATTAAATTATTATAGTTTCGCTTTTTTAAACTCCTAATAACTGTAATAGATCCTTTGTTTATTAACAAGTTATGTACAATCTTAATCTGTGTTAATATTATAAAGAAGTAAAGTTTGTGTGTTTGTTAAATTGTAAGGGGTAATCTCGGATTCTACTGAACCGATTTTAAAAATTCTTTCACCAATAGAAAGCGACATTATTGCTGTGTCTTGAGTGTCATTGGCTATGAAAAAAACCGAAAAGGATAATTGTTATTATGCCCAACGTAGTGCCCATCACAAAAAACCACTGTGTATTTATAACTAAAACAAAGCTTTACCTTTTCTACACAGCCTCTGTACAAAATTTCATCATTATTAGTTTAATTGTTAAATCGTGATTACGAAACAGTAAAAAAAGATACTCTAGCATTAATAAAACTAATATAATTACATATCATTCTTGCCTAATGCAAGATGCATAAGTATTAAAATTAATATAAAAAAATAATTAAATAGATTATAACGGCCCGTAAAAATATCATATGGTCAACGATACTTGAACATTGAACGCTTTACCTACACCGTAATTAAAACTAAGTTCAGGCGAGAGCATTAAAAGTGTAAAAACTAAAAATAAATTATTTTAATGGCTCGGTAACGCGACACGTCATGTGTGAAACGAAGCCGTGCATTCGATGACAACGAATTATAAACAAGAACACGTGGTTGGACGGCGTAAGTGATGACTTATGAGCGATTTTGTTTTTCACTAGCGACCTGCCCCGACTTTGCTCGAAAATATATTATGTACTAGCTTCTGCTCGCGACTTCGTCCCCGTCGTATCTATTTCTATTATTATGTTATAGTCAGTCAATCTTAGAAGATAGACATATACTGTCGCGGACTTTTTTTTAGATCATTTAAATAGGAATAATTCTTAGATACATATTTTTTGGTATCTTGAACCGTTTCCGCAGCGCACGCAAAGGAAGCCCTCAAAGATGAATAATTTTCCCCATTTTTTCCACATTTTCCATTATATCTTCGCTCCTATTAGTCGCAGCGTGATGTTATGTAGCCTAAAGCCTTCCTCAATAAATTGTCTATTCAATAAAAAAAAAGAATTTTTCAATTCGAACCAGTAGTTCCTGAGATTAGCGCGTTCAAACAAACAAACAAACAAACTCTTCAGCTTTATATATTAGTATAGATTATACTTATAAACGTTCCTCTTTAATCGGTCTATCTATTAAAAAAACGGATGAGAATCGGTTGCGTGGTTTTCAAGATATAGGTAAGCATACATAGGGATATAGGGACAGAGAAAGCGACTCATTTAAACTATGTCAAATGTCTACAGAGGTACTGTAGGCACTTTTGAAACGTCTAACGAATGTGTTAACAACATCGATTACCATAAACAATCGAAAATTTAAGTTCCCAAATTTGTTGCCGACCTTATACATAAAGAAAGAGGGTATCATTTGTGGAAAAGGAGAACACAGAATATTCCACCTTTATCCTTATTTTAAATATATCATACCCTTTATCCTTATTTTAAATATATCATACCCTATATCCTTATTTTAAATATATCATACCCTTTATCCTTATTTTAAAGGTCAGCAACAAGCTGGCCTTTAACTTTGCGACCGATTATGGACGTACGTAATCGCATCAGGTGTATAGGTCGCGTCACTAATCTTTAGCGCTGAACGAAACCTGCGCAGAAGTCAAAAATAAGGTATCGAGGAAACGGAAAGGATCGGGTGCGCGGACCTTGATTGGTTGTCCCAGTCGTGTTGTCCTTCTCGCACCAATACGTCAATTACAAGCGCGATTCTACCGCTGCGCAGCTATTCTCGTCCAGCGCTAAACATAAATGACGCGACCTATATATTCAGCTCAGTTGCCATCACAAAAAAACACAAACTCGCTACATCTTCTCCCCGATACTCAACGCAAAACGTTTCATTGAAAGTGCGTGCAACCTCGCCCGTAAACATACAGGTACAAACTAAAACACAAGCCATTTTTCATACGACAATATTCATAGAAATATATTTAGTTCCGTCAATGCTTTTAGTACATTTTGTGCTTTGTTTATTCTTTGCTTGGAGTATTTTTAATCCCTTTAATGTTATAAATGAAACTGTTAGTATGCATGTGTCACGCGAACGCTACTGAATGGATTTAAATTTAAATCTGTAGATACGTTTTGTACAAGACTAAAAAGTTCGTTTGTTTGTACATGACAACCTATAGACTTACTATTAGTCTAGACAATGGGTAAAAAATGGGACCCTATTACTAAAACCTAAGACTACGCCGTCGGCCTGTCTACCACGAGGCTTGAACCGCATTCACTATAAAAAAAATACTAAAAAATTCAATTTTTCCATAAAATATAATGTAATCGGTAATTCAAGTTTCGATATTCAACATAATAGCACAAAACACTTCGTGTGCTAGTTCAACTCATACTTGGCGATTTTTTGTACCTATATGAAAGCTAGCACGACGATAATAAAATAAATATAAATAAATATTTTCAGGACATTTAAACACAGCGCCATCTAGTTCCAAGCTAAGCCGAAGCTTGTGTTATGGCAACTAGATAACGGAATAAATTACATATACATACTTTTCTTTTGTAAATACATACATATAATACATAGCAACACCCAGACCCCAGAAAAATACAAATGTAAATTACAAATATATTTTTCCGGTGTGGGAATCGAACCCACGACCCTTCGTGCAGATTCGTGCGATTACAGTCTTAATATTAAGGTAAAGTATCTGGTTACTGATAAGCGGGTAAAACCACGGGCCACATCTAGTGTAAAGTGCATTATTTGACCCGGTAGCATCTAGATTTTGAGTCGCGTCAGTCGGCAGGATATTGCCTAGCTTCAAACCTCGCTCCTAGGGGACACTCAAGTACTATTGTAGGGAATACACGGAGTAAGAATCACTAGATCTGTCTTTATAGAGAACTTCTATAATAACTATCGATCTCCTAGAAAGATTAATAATAAGTTACATACGGTAACAACTATCTATATAAACAGTATAAAGCTGTAAAATTTGGCAATTTGTGACGTGAAGAAGTAATCTTTGAATTTAAATAAAGTATCTGTAACTTTAGCTTTTCCCCACATCTACTTTTTTTCCTAAAAAACATAATTTGACTTAACGGAATATACCTACTAATAATATTAAATTAAAAATTTCAATAACCCCCAACAGACAGATAAACACGTTAAACTTATAAAAAGTTGTTTAATATAAGACTAAATTGAAATCGGTTCATTCGTTCGGGAGCTATGATGCCACAGACAGACAGACACGTCAAACTTATAACTCTTATGGAATATGAATTATGAATTATGGTACAGTTGTAACCGAGTTATGGACTTTTTTAATTTTAGAGTGATATAAAAGTCTCTCCAACAAGCTAAGATTAGTTAGTAGCAGGAACTTTTATCATAAAGTTATTTTAGTATGAAATACCTACATAAACGTTTATTGCTACTGAAAAAAAAAGTCTTGCTTTGAATAAGGAAGACGAAACAAAAGGGTTACTATATGTAGCTTAATAGAACAAATATATTCTTAACTTTAACTTTAAAGTGAAAATGTGTCTATTAGCTAGACTTAGCTCATCTAGTAACTATAGCTCCGTCATTCATCTTGCATTAACCATTGAAACGTCCATAATGGCGCCACTCCGGACAATACCTAATATTTTGTAGCGGGGCTCTTCTCCCTAGAGCCTGGGCGATAAGCCGGCAGATCGATCGACTGACTTATAACAATGATTACAGTTTAAACTTTAAAGATTTTAATGTTTAAACGGTTTTTAATCAAAATTTAAGTCGCTTTCTTGTGTCTTATGTTTAAGCCTCTTAAACTACGGAATCGATTTTCTTGTGATTTTTATTAGATAGAGCGGCGCAGCTAGGACATATAAAAAATAATAAACTATACTGTATTAAAATTACTGAATAGTCGAATGTGTTAATCTAATTTTGCAGTCGACTGTACGTTTGGAACCATTGTGGATTTATTGTAATTTGCCTGTTAAAGTTTAATGGCATACGTAAATAAGATTTTGGAATAGCACAAACTGAACATTAATTTTAACGTTATCGTCACAGTCAGGATGGCCGAGCGGTCTAAGGCGCTGCGTTCAGGTCGCAGTCCACTTCTGTGGGCGTGGGTTCGAATCCCACTTCTGACAAATTTACTTTTTATTTATTTTTTTCTTTTTGCTTCTCATTACTAATCAGTATTAGATATAAATTCAATATTTTTAAATGATATAATTATTAAAAAATATGTTCCAACAAGAATCTTTAAAAATCACTTATCAATGAACAATTGTATTACGACAATGATCTTTTATTAAACACAATTAACCTATAGAAGTATTTAGAGAATGCCAGTTCAAGTGCATAAGGTCATGTTCACGATTACAGATAAAACAAAGCGGCCACAGATACATTATCTTCTGAGATGAGTCATCTTTTATTTTCGTAAGTGCTTTAAATTGTCATCACTGTTCTAAGAACTGTTTAAGTCTTAGATTTGATCTCATTAAGATATGGGGCGAGATTATTATATAGTCCTAAAGTAATTAAAGATCTTTATTTTTACTTTAACTTGTTGAACCTAAATTAATTCAAAATAAAAAAAATGCTTAGGTACTTAGGCCTAAATGTTTTCTTTTTAGCACTTAATTGTAATAGTTATTCTATTATGGGTGTAGAACCAAATGGAACAAAGCGTACAGGATTAAAATCAGTACAGCAGTTATCAACTTACTTATACAGGAAGGCTGATTATTTCATTTATAGCTGTTATATATTTTAGGTACACAATAAAGAAGTGATTTTTCCATATAAAGATAAATATACAGTCCCATTATAATATGATTTGGTATGTTAGAAATATTTAAGCACTTCAGATAACCCAACAGCCATTTCTTAAATTCCATAAATCCAAAAATACCAGCACTCAATACATTTTAAACGCAATAAAATTTGCGACAGGAGGCCAATTATGAAGTACGTCCGTCCCTTTGATCCGGCCATGTGGCATATAACGAGTAGTTGTTACGAGTTTTCTCAGTAATTTCAGAGCTTTTCTGGAGATTCGTTGCGGTAAGTTCGTACACAAAGGTGAGCAAATTGTAATTTTATTTTAAAAGATGATTTTTCTCCCTTTTTTGGTAAAAAGTATGGGACCCGTGCGAGTTTCTTACGCCGGTTCTTCTCGCCGGGTTAGTTCCCGAACCGGTGGTAGGCACCATGTAGACTTTCTGAAGGTATTTGTTTCAAATTTACTCAGAAAAAAAATTAAATCATTTCATTTTACTATTTAAAAGTTTTACTAATACTTGGGTATCTCGTTTTGCATAAGAAAATAAAGTGATCAGTATCGCAGTATCCTTCGGGAAAGAATATTCTAGAACTCGAACTTTCTGAAATTTGAGGAAGGAATCTGTAACCTTCCTCTTAACCAAAGGGAGGACCTTATAATTATTACCTTAACTAGTCGAACTACTGACTAGTCGGCTGTTACACTTCAATGGTTTGATGTCGAGAATTTGTATATTCTAAGACTGGAACAAATCTTATAAGCGCTATTCAAATTGGAAGCTACAAGCCTATTCCCAGATTTCGTTTTATTTAAACTTTTACTAAATATTCTGTACTAGATTTAGCCCGCGACTCCGTCCGCGTCGACTTTCATATAAACCTTAACACCCCCCCCTTTTCCCCTTATAACCCTATTTTCCAGTTAAAAAGTAGCCTATGTTTTATCTCAGGCTTTAGACGATCTGTGTACCAAATTTCGTTCTAATCGGTTCAGTAGTTTTAGAGTGATGTAAAGACAGGCAGACAGACAGTGTTAGACCGACTTTCGCATTTATATTAATAGTATGGATTTCAGGTGCAACTTACAATACCTATATAGGTACTTATCATGTATACCTGTGTAAATTAGCCATAGAAAAAGTGTAAGCTAATTTAAACTCTAATTGTAAGGCACTAAGACAGTTTTTAAAACGAATGTACATGTTTGATATTTTTAGTGACAGCTCTAACAACAAAATCCTTGTTCTATTTGAACGCGAACAAATTCGTTCCAGGATATTGTTATGGGCGAGGAATAGGTACATTTTGTATTTGGCTAGCTGTGATCCCCGATTTACCATGTACCTCTTTTATCTTCAATTTCACAGTACATTCGAAACAAAAAATGTATATTGCCTTTAGACAGTTTAGAACTTGGACACATTCTTAAAAACTGTATAAAACTGATGTTTTTAATTATTAATAGACAGACTGACAAACAAACCACCTTTATAAGTACGCGTCATTTATGTTTAGCGATTGACGAGAATAGCTGCGCATCGGTAGAATCACGCTCCTAATTGACGTAATGGTGCGAGAAAGACAACACGACTGGGGAACCGATCAACGCTCGCGCACCCGACGATCACGCGCCCCGCGCGCCCCGCCGTTACCTCGATACCTTATTTTTGACTTCTGCGCAGGTTTCGTTCAGCGCTAAAGATTCGTGACGCGAACTATACTTGAACTGGGTACATTAAAAAAAATGTATATTGCCTTTAGATAGCTTAGAACTTGGACACATTCTTAAAAATTTTATAAAACTGATGTTTTTAATTATTAATAGACAGACTGACAAACAAACCACCGTTATAGTACGCGTCATTTATGTTAAGCGATTGACAAGAATAGCTGCGCATCGGAATAATCGCGCTCGTAATTGTCGTGTTGGTGCGAGAAAGACAACACGACTGGGACAACCAATCAACGCTCGCGCACCCGACGATCACGCGCCCCGCGCGCCGCGCCGTTACCTCGATACCTTATTTTTGACTTCAGCGCAGGTTTCGTTCAGCCCTAAAGATTCGTGACGCGAACTAAACTTGAACTGGGTACATTAAAAAAATGTATATTGCCTTTAGACAGCTTAGAACTTGGACACATTAAACTGATGTTTTTAATTATTAATAGACAGACTGACAAACAAACCACCGTTACCTTCTATATACATACTATAGAAACCCAACATCAATGGAGGAGCCCGCAGATTCTAAAATAACGGATTCACATGATTGAAACCGTATCGAATGAGGATTATTTACATAGGCCGTTTACACATCTTTGAAGTCGCGCACAGGACGCACATGCTATTTATTGGCGAAGTCATCGCAATGTGCAATCGATAAAGATAATGCTTGTCGCGAATTAAGATAGAATTAATTGATTTATAGACGTCAAGAGTGGGTAAGAGTTGAAAGCATTTCCGTATCGTAAACTTAGTTAATAACAAAAATTGGTGATCACATTAAGTGGTTGCAAAAGTCAAGACTAATGGGGTTCTTAAAGAAATTTTTTGAAGACTAGTCAATGTTATTTTAACTACTATTGATAGTATAAAGATTTCTGCTTTAGTTAAAACACTGAATTGTGATTTTTTATTGGTCTGATGTTTTTTTTTATTTAGTGTTTATAAAATTTTGTGGGTGGCTGTACTTATGTTTAGCTTACTAATCACTATAAAGAGTTCTCTTTCTGACAACTATAGAAATTAGAACTTTAAGTTGCAACCATTCTTCTTTTTTTGTGTTTATGCAAGTTCTGGATGCCTGGCAGAATTCACTGACTAGTGATAAGGCCGCCATTTACTTAAACCTGTGTACTTCTTGATATTTGCTTACTTCTTGTTATTTGTGATTTTGGTATATGTAATAAAGGATAAATAAATAAATAAATAAATAAATTTAAAATACCCATAGAAACGCGTATTGAAACAATTTAAGAAGAATTGTAAATTCCATATAAAGTCATTTGTACGGCAAAGTTGGATCTAAGAGGACCTATTGCGTAATATTAACCCTCAGATTGTTGAACATTAATGTATCTAAATATCTATTGTATTTGACCCTTGTAGTAAAACTGCGGATAAACGACCCCTCGCGGCGAGAGTATTTGTATTCGGCATTCTGTACCAAATTATAGGGTCTGGTATCTGTACGTATTGAATAATAAATTATTTACGCATTGAATTTTGCCAAATTACAAAGTATAAATGTATTTATTTTTATGACAGCGCGGTTTATTTCTTTATAAAAAGCTTGTATTTTTATATTATGAGATAATTTTGCTCCTTTTTTCAACACATAATTTTATTTGATCTCAAAATAAGGTCAATAATATTTATAAAATTATGAAAGTATAACTTAGGATAGAATTTTGGTCCCGCGCCATCTACTGGCATGCTAAGTAAACAGTTTAGTTTAAAGCGTACAAAATATTTATCTAGTTTAATGATATGACACTAGGTGGCGTGGAACACAAACGTTGAGCATTGCATATTTCGATTGATTTTTTTTATTAATATTTCATTGTAACATCTTACAAGAACACATAAGCTATCTTTATTTTATAATTTGATTGGTTATATCTACATCCGTATATTGAAAAATTTAAAACTACTTATTTAGAAGTTCTAACTCGTTTAGAATTTTTTGCAATCGGTGGCAAATCGAAACTGTATAGGTAGGTACAATGCGTAAAACTTTTTTAATATTGATTTTTGTTGCCGACAAACTGGCACCGATTTCAATGTTATTCTTTCAACGCTATTGTGAGCATAAATGTGACCGGTGCCAACTTTCGGTTTTAGCACCGCAGACCGCTGCGCACGTAGTCACTAGTCTTGTACCGGTCTTGTTAGCGAATGGTTGTATTTAAGCTGTCATACAATGCCTAGTTGTATCATGCGAAATTGTTTGAATTACCATCGAAAGAACATGAAAAAGAAAAACGGGATATCGTATCATCGGTCTGTAAAATATTTCATACCTAAAAATGATTGTTATAATGTTTTTTTCGTGGATTCATCTGCGCAGTTATTTTATTACTTAATACCTATAGGTATATCCACGGGGTATAACCTTGTATGAACGTTTTAATTTTAGTTTATAATATGTTTACCGTTTTTCTTAGTTGTAACGAACATCCAATATGATTTAATTTAATTTAACAGATATTTTTTTTTACTTTAGCAATTAAAATATCATTATTTCTTTATAAGATTGTTGATTTATATTATTTCTTTTACAATTTAAATATAATATGTAGATACATTTTAAATTTTATAGACACTATCAAATTTAAGGTTTCCTATAAATCCATTAAGAAGTGAAGCATGGTGTCAAATTATCAGAATACAGAGGCAACAGCCGAATTTCAAAGCGGATACAAACACACGAGTTTGTTCAGCGCATTTCGCCGAAGAAGATTATTTTTATACTGAGAGGGGATTAAGAAAGCTAAAGAAGGAGGCTGTTCCTCGTACGAAAGACACAGTAAGTGGAATACCAGCTCATCGCGAGGGTTCTTGATAAATACTCGCCGTAGAGGTGTGATCTATAATACATATATATTACATAATATTATACTATAATTTGGACTATAGTCGATTACAAAAATTAGTTAACACGTTTAAAAGAACAGATTATTTCATTTTATACCGAATTAAAATCTTCATATTTATTGAATTTAATAGTGAGCAAGTAAGATAATAGTGTCGCGATTGAAGCGACATTATCTTAATTTTTTATGTTCACAATAGAGACATATACTTTTGTGACCCTGTCGTATGTATTTCAAATTATAAATTCAGTTATCTATCAAAGTAAAGCCTACCTTTATAAAACTAGGCTACATACAGTAACAGTTTTGAATAGTAATGGTATTACGATACAAAACATTTACCACCGGTTCGTAACGCTGTTTCTACAGAGAAGAACCGGCAAGAGACCCTGATAAATCTAACATAATTGAAAGTTAAAATGAAAGGGTTGATATAATTATTATAGTTATAGTCTTAAGCGACATACCTAAAAAGAATGTCTTTGAAAATTATCATTTTTCATAATAATAATATGTAATTATTGGTATATTTCATGGATATCACCCTTTTTAGATTAATTGTATCAAAACAGAAGAGGTGGAAACGGAAAATTCGTTCGGTCCCGAAGATATTGAAGCCTCTCCATTTCCCGTTGCTCTCATAAATGTCAGAAACGTTAGAGCACAAGTAAATCTTAATACTGTAGACAGTATAAAAATAAAACGTAAAAAGCAAACAAGGGGCCACGTGAATTGTCAGAAGAAAATTAAAAATCTAGAGATGCAAGTAGCTAGATTAAAAAAGAAAAATCAATTGTTGCTTAAAATTATAAAAGACTTGTAAAACAGTTAAATTGTTTACCTTAAACTTCCGAGGATAGGTAATTTTTGTGAATTGGTGATAAATGTGCTACAGTCAATGATATTATATTAAATAAATATGGTATAAGCGCAAAATTTTGAAGACGCAAAAACGTCCTAACTAGGACGGCTTACCTTTAGGTGATTGGTTGCTGGTGCTTTCAAGCGCAACTGAGAAAACTATCTTTTTTTCTTAATTGTTTTATCATTTGTCTCGTTTTGACTTATGTATGTGTGCTGCCGCTGCTGTGCGGACCACTTTTTTCGGCTAATTTGTTGGTGTATAACATATCTATTAACTATAAAATCATTGGCTAAAGTGACTAACTTTTAAACATTTATCGTAATGTCATTTGATTAATATCCTTAAGATTTTAATAATAAGTAATAAGTAATTGTAAGTTTAAATATTATTTGTGTAACGTGATATTTGTATAATATAAAAATAAAAAAAGAGCATGGTCAATTTCATAGTATTAATTATTTTACTAAATAAATTTATACAATATATATATAAATATACAAGGATAAAATTCAGGTACTTAATTGATAATTACTTCTAAGACAAAGACAGTACCTAAGCTAAGCTAAAAATATAAAGTGATAAGCAATTGTTAGGTCATCGATTAAGGTAAATAAAACGGGCGAGTATAGATAAGTAAAGATAGAAAAACATTTTTTTTGCTAATTCATCAGTCTATAGACTTCGACGCCCCATAAAGGTTTCTGCAAATCGAGGTTGTAATCTTTTACATTAGTTCGGCTTGGTTTCACTAGATGGCGCTATTACCAATTTTCACCTACAAGTTTATTAGTGTCCAAAGGCATAAAACTAAATCTGACAACTTAATAATATAACATACTGTTATGATTTTAGTCATTTCTACTATTTTTATGGAAATTAAGAGTCAAATTTATGTATAACAATGTATTGTACTGACGATCTCGAAAATGCCAAATTATCAATAAATAAATAATTTTGAAATTATTTTTGTTTTGAATAAATATTATAATATTAAATCTACATTTTTCGATTTTAAGAGAGAAAACAAACTTTACGCTTTAATGTGATAATTAATAAAGTTTTACTACTCAAAAATACGGAATTATTTAAAAATGAAAGCCTAAATTTGTCTTAAATTGTTTTAAAAATATATTTTTTTCTTTTTTTAAAGAAAGGAATTACATTAAAATCGTTTACAAAATGCAACTACTTTCAAGGCATTGTTATCTTCAGTTCTTTCGAGTAATAAAATCCTAATCAATCATCTCTTTGTGAGATCTCGAAATGCAGACAAAAGCTATCTAGACTAGATCTTTGAACTAGGATCTAGAATCCTAAGCGATATAACTATTTTGAACAATGTACTATCGACTTTGCTTCTAAGCAATATTAAATTTTTTTCTTAGAAGAAATAAGTATTTAATTTTGACAAAGTAAAATAAGTATTTATTTATTTTACCCTTTTTTATATACAGGAATCTTATATACTAAACAAATAAATTAAATTTAAATTGTAGAAATGTGTAAAAGGCGGCCTTATCACTTAAAGTGATATCTTCCAGGCAACCCGAAAATACAAGAATTAAAAAGAAAAAAAAGAAATTCAAGTACTTTTCTAAAGCATTCCTAAACAGCAATAATAAAAAAAAACCTGGCCTTAAGTCGTGTTGCTAGTTTGAATAAAATATACGGATTTAATTTTGATTTTCCATTTCATTGAAAAACGTCTTAGAGACTGACTTAGTCCAGTCATTTAGTCCTTCAAATAGAAGTAGGGTTACAATAATTCCAATAATGCTAGAAATTGGTAGGAATGTTCAGAATCTATACATATAATAAAAACGTAACGAGTCGCTTTTTGTACATGGAAGATATACGAGAAAAAATATTATAGGAGACCTTTATTAACGCAATACAACCCAAAACAATGATTTTTTGAATTTTTGTCTGTTTGTCGGTTTGTCTGTTTGTTTGTGCACGCTAATCTCAGAAACGGCTTATGCTATCTAGATGGGGTTTTCAATTATATATTGTGGTAAGCTTCACTTAACATTAGTGTTTAATTCATGTCAATCGGTTGATAAATAAAAAAGTTATGTCAATTTAAAGAATCACGTTGAACTTGCTGAACGTTTGTTGGCGGGGGTTAGGCATTTTCAAAAATGCTGCCCGGAGTCACTTTTCTACGCGGGCGAAGTCGCGGGCACAGCTAGTACTATAATAATTGCACAAAAGGGACTGAGACTTCAAAATTTGTTTATAATAGCATTTTGAACATTAATACCAATTTTTAGCTCTATGGGAATTATTGTAACCTTCAAAGTATTATTTGACTGCACTATTTAGATTTAAGACTATAAAATAATAATTGTATTCTCATTTAAATTAATCATCTTAAAACAATAACATGAGTTTGTTTTTTTTTAAACATCGAAACATTCAAATTGTTCATAATAATTTTTTATTATGAACAATAATTTGATTACAAATAACATAATTTATACTTATTTGTACCTTTGTGCGAGACGAGTCAATACTAGTTATTAGTCTGAGTTAAGTAAAAGTGTGATAATGATGCGGAAAGTAGAATGGAAAATTTTGAAAAATCGTGGCTCTTTAAACTTTTTTTTAATTTGTCAAAATTTTATAATTCTGAAGAACTGTCCACTATACACATAGATCTTCCTCTGGGATCACATTTTCTGACATAAAAAACCGCAAGCAAATCATTTGCGTAGTTTTTAAACATACATAGGGACAAACGGAAGAAATCGACTTTGTAATGATCATCAGAAAGAAATATAATTTTAAGCAAAGTTCGTTGGTTGTTGTTTTTTGAGAGGATATTTAACGTTAAGAAATTAATAAATAATTGAGTCAATTTAACAATAGGAAGAGAGAAATTTCAACATAAGACGAAGTAAGGAATTCGTTTGAGCTGCGTACAATAATTTCATTAAAATTTTTAAAATGTAATTATATTTCTACGGAATATAAAAACATCAAAGAAGCTTTTAAGGACTAACTTAGATTTTTTAAGGATCTTAACAGTTATCTTAACAGTTGAAATACAGATAAAAAAAAAACATATAACATGTCATCAGAGAGATTTACAGACTGATACTTAATATAGACTGTCAATGTCAAAGCAAATGGCGGGAAATCAGAGCTGTTTTGACAGCGTAGAATAGTAGCGTGCTGTTATACAATGTCCCTATGTATAACATAGGGACATTGTATAACAGCACGTAATGACAGAAAATCTACATAATAATCACATAACCTTAAACTTTAAGCCCCTCAAATCTAAGAATAAACCTAATTGAATACATTTCAACAAATTGGGGTTGGTATCGGTTTCCGATTTGGGCTGACCTTGTGTTCGTTTATTTTTATTTATAATACAATACATTATGCATACAATGAATTATAGAAAAAATATTATGTATATTAAATAGTCCTATTAAAATTTCGTAATATTTATAAACGTAAAATTTGTGGAGCCATGAATGAAATTGACTTCATTAATATTAAAAATCAAATTAAATATCTATTTTATTTTAAAAAGCGTCAACTTTTTGAGCGACAAGATTTTGTATGAAAAATAGCTAAATAGCTTCCTGTATTAAAGTAAATTGTATGAAATTGTAGATGTGTTGTTATTCTTCGCTGCTGTTAGTACCATGATAACGATTATCATAAACAAACAATTACTCAAATTACGCTGGAATGTTCTAGAGTAATTGACACAAAGAGGGATAGGAATTCTTGAATTAGGGAATAAGTAAAGCATCTGTCACAATATTTCGTGTTTATTCTGTTGTGTCACTCAGCTGATGAAATATTAGGGGGGAACCAAGCGCCATTTATACTTATATACGTTCTGAAAATTATTCGAAGCTTTGGTTCCTATTTAAAGTACCTAATCTTGTCATTCTGTTAGATTTAATTTGTTTAAGTGGTAGCTGACGTTATTTTGATGTCACATTGAAGTATGACGTCAAAATAACGTCCGCGTGGCGCAACTTATTATTCCAGCTTTCTCTATAATCACTATTTCAGGAATTTTCTTAAGAAAGAACTATTTGAATGTCCATGCGAACGAGTTCATTCGTCATATTACGTCACTTGACAGTACGATACGTTAATTCAATTCACGTTTTCACTTTTCACTAATAATTTAAATATCGTATTTCTGGGTTCAGTTTAGATACATTTAACTGAACTTGAACATGATATAAGAATATTTACCTTATAAATTAGGTATAGTAAACACAAAAAAAATAAAAGCACCTTAAGACTGTAGTACATATTGTTAAGTTAAGGTACAATGTTGACGTCACAACCGTCTCATAACTTATGACATTCTACGCCCATTCGAGATGAGCTCTGCCCATTGCAATTTTACCGGGTCAATAGTTCACACATCTGTCTGTGAACATTAAAAGGGCTTGGGTCTGAACTTTGTCTTTATAGGTATCATATTATATTAACACACACATGTGGATACGCATACAAACATAAATCTATGGTTATGATAATATTATAAAGAAGTACCTAAGGTTAGTAATGACTAATGGGCAGTAGGGTTTTCATGGTTACTTGATTGCTAAGTAAAATAATTGCTGTTCATTTGATTAATTCGATATAAGAAAGATTGTTGCAGCATTTATGTGGTATTGACTTTTTAATTATAAAATAATTATTTAATCATTTCTAGTTACTAGGTAATTCAAAATACGTTATTTTGAGCGAAGCATATTTATTTTTGCTTTTTAGTTTGAACTCTTTAAGTACCTACTTATTATTAATTACTAGCTGACCCATGCCCGCTTCGTTGGGCATACCTAATGTAAATAATCCTTTATTTTTGTAACTTAAATATTAAAGTTAGACATTTAGTTATGGTGTCGTTGACTTTTTTGTAGGCATTTTCACGCTCCACATCTTTTATCTAGTACTCAAAAATATATCTTTCATAGTTAAGGCAGCGATTCACTTTGCTAAGAGGACTACCACGTACCGCCTTTTTAATTTTCGGTTTTGGTGAAATAATTTTTAAAATCGGTTCAGTAGATAGAGAGAGAACAAACACACAAACTTTTTTATACTATAAGTATAGACTAGCATAGATAAAGCTTTATAAATACCCATGCTTATAGACAAACTAATTTGCATGAAATCTTACAATAGCCGAGCGAAATTGACCACGTTCAGAGCTTTACAATATTTCTAGTAAAATATACGCTAAATGAAGGAAAGTAAATTAAATTATAGTGTTCTCTTAACAATTTCGACGTTCCTCTGGACGGGATAATCGCGGGAAATGGTTCAGATGCATAGAATAATAACATCTAGAACAGCAATATTTTAAGCACGCAAAATGGAGCCATTTCAACGTAGATAATTTTATCTACATACGTAGATCGTCGCCGTAGTGACTAGATTTCAATTTTTACACATTTAGTAGGGTAAAATTCTTATAGCAGGAACATTATCGGTGGGCTTGCGTGCGTGTCATCGAGTATGGTACGCGTCATTTAGGTTTAGCGATTGACGAGAATTGTTGCGCATCGGTAGAATCGCGCTCGTAATTGTCGTATCGGTGCGAGAAAGACAACACGACTGAGACAACCAATCAACGCTCGCGCACCCGACGATCACGCGCCCCGCGCGCCGCGCCGTA
>JADANM010003811.1:1865170-1876250 GCA_026213755.1 Eurema hecabe | reverse complement strand
TTGTAATCAATCCCGGTGTAATTCAAATTGTATCATTAGGGATCGCGTCTCATTACAGATTCAGTGCGTAATGGTGACGCGTCAAAGCCTTTCTATAGAGAATGAGGTGTCGCGGTAATGTGCTTGTCGTTTTATAGTCTATACCAATGGTACGTGAAGGCCGTATTTATAATTGCAATTCATTTAGTCTCATTTATCTTTCGTTTTTATTTTTTTTGACGATACATGCTATGCTTCTATTTGGTTTCACTTATATCACAATCCAAAAAATTATGACGCATAGTTATGTCAATTTCCGTACTATAAAATATGGAGTGAACCTGATACCCATATTTGCCTTTCATCACTGCCACAGTATGTAACTTATCAATAAAATTTAGTATTTAATAATAAAATAGGAACTCCTTACTAACAGAGCATTTGTTTAACAAACATGTCATATTACGTCACTTGACAGTACGATGCAATATTGATCAAAATTACGTGTTGAATGTTGATCAGTCTTTCAAATATGTGTCAACATATAATTTGAGTTTAATGAACGAAAACTTCTAGTAATTCTGTAACTGTTACATATTAGTTATCAAAAATGTTGTTATCTAGTTTATTTATGTTATACCTAGTAAATAGCTATAAAAAAGTGCACTTGCTTAATCAATCGCGGTGCACTTAATTCAAATTGTATCATTAGGGATCGCGAACTCATTACAGATTCGGTGCGTAATGACGACGCGACGTGTCAAAGCGTTTCAATAGCGAATGTCGTGTCGCGTTAATACGCTTTTCATTTGCATTTTTTAGGCTATTGCGTCTCGTGGAAGGCTCGTCGATGACTGAATGGCTTGACGCCCAGCATTGGAAACGAAACACCACGCTTTTGCCATTTGAATTTACTACATACAACATGTTTTTTTCAGACCTAATAGTGTCGTCTGACGTACTAATAGTTTTGGTTTTATATTTAAGAGTCGTTAACACTTTTAATATTCATGAAATGTAAAGTGTTTTATACACGTGATGACGTTAAACACTAATAGTATTGAACATTTTTATTCCATCCCATACTGCTATCTTCCTCAATTCATTCCTAAGTTTCGCTGTTATTTATTTAGGTATATATAAATATACACGGACAACTTACACACTAAATATTTACAGATCGAACTTACTTTAAGCTACTTAAATTTACTTAGTCGTATACTCAAGGTTCATTTAACAAAATATAGGTTCATAGTATTGTTATCGAAGGACCAGCAAAGCATTTGCGAAGATTTAAGGTTTATTACGACGTTATTTACGAGGTTGGGCTGAGCTGATAGCACTACCAAAAAACGAATGCCTATCATAAATTAAAAAAAAAAAACAAAATTATTAAGAACGTTGCATTCAGAATAGCTTGTACTTGGTTGTAAGACTAAATTTGACACTAATTTCATAATAATAATAATATAATCATTTATTGCTAAAACAACCAATACATTGGTAAGCAATAAGCAATAATACCTCACAAAGCTCGCGAAAAACCATTCAAAATTAAATATTCAACTATTCGCTTATCCGTTTTATGTAACTAGAATTTATATTAAACTCGGAATTAATATTTCGCAGCGCTAAACGGCATTTAGCATTTCTCAAAGAGATGTTATCAGTGTAGCGAGATGACTCCACTAGCATCTGGTACGTGGATCTTTTGAGTCTTTCTTTCGTAGTTTCCTTTAAGGGAGACTTATTGCACTTCCAGATATATTGCAGTTGATGTCACAGCTATCTAGAACTAAGGACACGTATCATACTTACATTTAATGGTAGGTTTATTTTAATTTTATATGTGTTTTACGTAAATGACATTATACTTATCTATTTGGAAGCCAATTTGTGTTAAAAACAATTATTTAAATTTTAAAAATACTGGCCAGGTATAACTTCTTATAAAAAAAGAGCATGCATACCGAATAAAAAAACATAATTTTTAAAAATGGAATGATCAAAGAAAGAACGCCCCGCAGGCCGCAGCGGTTACACGCCAAAGTAACAAAATAAAAAATAAATAAGAATTACAAATAAAGCATACTACAGATTTCTATAATAGTATTATCGAATGGGCACACAATACATTTAACTTTATGAAATTCAAGAATTTATAGTTCTGTCTAACCTTCACTAAAGTAACAATAAAAGACATACAAATAACCGAATCTATAAATTCAATGCGGTAACGATCTATGTAAATAGACAAATATGTCTACTTTGAAATTGCTTCACTTTCCGTGCTCATTTGCCATTTTCATTCTATTATATGCATAAACGATGCGTCAATTAAAAAAAAAACTCTTTATCAAACAATTAGGAGACCGTGTTATCGCATAATGCCACTTCCATCATCTGATCATTTTGAATCATTATGCTTTTGAATAATTAAAGCGAGCTTCGTGCTTTCGTACCGCGTAAGTTTACATTTAAAAGTCAAACTAATATACAGTTTTATTTAAACACATGAACAAAATAAAACAGTTATCAATCATACACATAATTTGTGTACAGTCTATTATAAAAGTTGATGATCTCAATCTTGGTAATTCCAAGCCTTGTTATTTTTTTAATTGAAAGTGTTTATTTCGTTTTAAATAGGCCATAATCCTTTTGTAATACCTAGCATGACGATTAAAAAATGTTACTACATGTAGCCTAGTTGAAACCCTGACTATAATAATTCAAACCATGACAACCCTAACTGAAAAAGATTCCAAAAAGAAAATTTTTATTCTTGAAATGTTTGGAGATATTGGATGTGTTCGCGATCTCCTGTAATTTATACCCAACTGTATACTTATACGACTTAAAGATGACTACAAAGCCTACATTCAAACCAACTGTTATACAACTCACTCTATTATACATTTTGTTTTTATTATAATATCTTTTGTAAAGGGAATATTTGTAATCTGTAGTGCCGCGACTGTCAAGTAAAAAAAACTTTATCAAAATGCAATGAACCAAGAACCTCATTACAGAGATTTTTCTCGCGGCCTTTTTAATACAGCTATCAACAGAATAATTGAAAAAGTCTCCTGGAATCGCTACATTTATATAGTTTAGTGTTTATTATTTTTTATAAGAGCGACTTTTTCGGTTTCGTATAATGTGGTTGTTAGGGTTACAACTTATTAAATTGGTGTATCATGCGGCTTTTATCGTATATGTCTATGTCAAGCCGATTCGATACACTAGAATATAAAAAAATTACTGTGAATTGTTATAAAAAGAATTAAGCTTCAGACTAACAAGCTAACGTTTAACCTCTTTACCATTTTTAATTAAGAATATAGATTGTCAAGTTAGAAAAAAAATATACCTCGCATGGCTCCTAAAAAGACGTAACGTAAATATCACCACGTTAGTTCCTTCAGGTACATATAACTACCAAAAACTGTTTAGAACTTACATATACAACCGTCTGTTCTCCGAACGAAATGTCATCATTAAATACAACGTATTTTTATTGCAATTAAATAAACATACCACGAACTGCATATCCATCAATTAAGAGTCGTAGTATCAATTTATTCACGCCTCATAACCGCAGGAACCACGTTGAATACACGCTCGCATTTTTATGCCTTAACGCGTCCAATTAGGGTTTATTTTCGAATAACTAATTAACGAAGGTTTTGAACACGTCTGCGCTATTGTATTCATTGTTAGGCTTCATCAAAGACCCAGGTTTGATAAACAAATGACACTTCGTGTGGGATACGGGATAGACAAGCTTTTCCGTTTGGATTTGTATAATCTGTGCCGTCTGTCGCCGGCAAAGGTCTGTCTCATAGCAGTGTTTGGACTTTGAACTCTCGTCTCGTAGGCTCCTAATAAGTGATGAGGTCCTGGTAATTGAAATTGAATAATTAGTACACCACGGACTTAATTAACTTTTTTGTTTAGTTCAATGCAGAGGAAAATTAAGATTTTATTTTTGAATTAAATTCTTAATGACTTTCCACTATTTATTTTCAAAAATACATCGCAAATTAATTGAAGTACATAATAATTAAATAAAAAATTATTCTGAAACTAATATAATAAGATTCAATATTATAAAATATATTACAAAAATATAGTCATCTTAACACTTAAATATCTACAAGTGTCGTAACAAAATAATTTGAACACTTGTAAATTTAAATAGCATTGTTTTTGTAATAATGAAGTTGTTATTAATATACTTCTAGATCCGACGGTAGGTAAGTTACGTAATTATAGATAGTAACTCTATTGCCAAAATTCCAAACCAGTACAATAGTGTTTAATGTTTGTCCATCATAAACAATGAAACTGCCACGATTCTCTCCATACAAAAATAAGTAAACAGACGGAGCTTACTCCATAAAGCAAGCGCAGCTGAAAGCTATTTTGTAATGATTAGAAAATAAACTGAATTTTTGAGCAACAATTTCAATAAAGTTTACTTTGAATTTTTCATCTTCCGAGAACGTTAGGGCTTGGGCAGATAGATGGAAAGGCGCATTTTGGTGTATTTTGTTTATTTTGGCGTTTACGGCAAAATGTTTGTATGTTTGTATGTTCCACCTAACTCCTAAGCTATTATTAGTAGCTGATTTTTATTAACAGAAGGACCCGGGGAGCATAGAGAACAACTCCTAAAAATTTGTTGCATATTTTTTAAATTGTAATTGTTATTCATAGAATCAATCATTCGTAGTTAGTAAGTAAAAGCAACTACACTCTGAACGACTTAATTACTATTGTATTGTAATAACTAGACCTATTGTTATAATATAGACTATAGAGCAATACTCCACATTATTACAATAGATCTACTGCGTACGGATTCATCGTTCATATTGAAAAATTTTGATACCATTCTAAAATAATCATATTGACCACCAGCTTATCGTATTGTTGTTGACAAACAAAATTCGAAATCAGTCAAAAACTTTATCGAAACAAGAAATAGAAATTACACTACACTAGGTACACTCTATTTCCTAAATCTATTCCGTAGTTCTTATGTAACATCGTCAAGGAAAATTAGTAAATCCTTCTCTTGGGAAACATATAGTAAGGGATGCTGAATAGAGTAGATCTTAGCCCATCTGGCAGTTTGATACAATTTATTTTATCTCAAATTTAGTAAGTAACTCACATATTATTCGACAAAAAACTTATAAAGAGGTTAACATACTAAAAAAAAGTGGCCCCGCAAATTCACTTTTTCTTTTAAAAACTAGTTCTCATCGATGATCTTAAGAGATTTTAAGAATGAAAAAATAAACTGACAAAAGTCACTGGTTAATTAACCTTTATCTACCAAAAATCAAAACATCGCTAGTCTAAACTCACCCTTACCGCTTATCTAGCAGAGTACACAAAATCTTTTTTTTGTTTCAGCCCAGAATGAACGGAGTGAAGGGACGGAGGATTCCTACCCCGATGCCTCCTAAGGACGCGCATTATGCTAACAGGTACATTGTCCTAAGATCTAGCCCTAAGCTCTGAAAACCTTCAAAAAGAACATTGGCTGAATCTTCGTCAACGTAGACGTAAGGACTAGATTGTAGATTCGTGAATAGGTTTAGAAACTTGATAGCAGTTGCTTTATGAACTGCATTTTATCTCCAAAAATAGTATTAAAAATTCATTTCATAACAGCATGTATAAGTAAGAAGAGAGTTAAGATTTAAATACTAGAAAAAAGAAATCAAATACAAATATGTAATTAAATTTGAGAATATAATATGTTTTTGAGTTACCTTACTTTACGATATTATGATTTCAACAAAAAACAACAACATAATATAAGTGTGTCTCAACGTTTTAAATTTATCATTCTAATTATCCTTAGTTGACATTCAATCTGTAACAAGAGGATTAGTAAAAAAAAAATAATCGTCTCCATAGTTCATAAACGACATGTGTTGTATTAGTTTCATGGGAAACTGTCTTCCGATGCCTTGAGGTGGGAATGAAGGGGTATTTGAATGCGCTAGTAACTGGAAGGAAGGAACGAAACATAGTATTGCCATACATCAAAAGAAATAAAATAATGTTTGTTGGTGAATAAAAAAATTTTGTAATAAACATGTAGTGAAGAATAAAATTAAAAGAACTCGATAAAATAACTTCAAGTGAAATTTAAGTAAGACCATAAAACAATTACACTATCTTATTCAGCAATAATTCATGCTGAATTAAATTAACTATAATTAATTATTTCATTTTAACTGTATAGTAAAATAATTAATTAATTGCAAAAAAAAATAGCATCACAGTTTTGTGTGAAATTACGATGGCACTCTGTTACGATGTGACAAAATAACTAATAATAACAGTTCATTATTTTGTCACTTTTAAACTAACAACATTAGGCTAGATTCAATGATACTCCATTGAACACTAAAAAACTACTCAGTAAAACTACTTAAGTAATAATTAGTAATGTTTCTTTAATACTAACCACTAGTTAGTATTAGGAGTGAACACGCCTCAATCACTTCATCCAAGCCAGTCACAATGATTTATGTCTATTACCGTCACGGTGACAAGTGATATAGCTGTCTCGTTGACGACTTCAATGTAACACACGTCTGCATATGTGGCGACTATTGAGAGTCTCTTTAGATTTGGTTGGATTTTGGCTACACTTCGTTGTGACTAAAAAGGTTTCTATAGCTTTTATATACAGAAAAAAAAAACATTTAATCAAGTTTTGTGCTTATATAAAATCCTGATTTAAACTTACGTTTTAACATTCAGTTCATAATGAACTTTATTAGTAACTTACATTGTAAATTACAACAAGCTTTCCCTCTTTTCGAGATTACGTGTCTCAATTAACTAAATTTATTTTGATGTAGCAAATTAAAAAATAAAAAATAAACGAACTTAAATTTTATTTGTATAATTAAAAGATATGCCTATATGAACAATAATTTATCTACATCTAATTTCAAAAAAGCCTATACTTGAGACAACCTCAAAGTTGGTTAATGTTTAAGCTCATCCACATTAAGTTACATTATACTTACATTAAGCACTGCTTAACTTGAACGATTTAATTTTCATCCTTTAATTTCAAATACCTTACATCAAAGGTTCTACTTGACATAATTATGTAGGGTTTAAAATAGACCCTTTTATAGACAGGTCGTTTTGTTGTGGACTATTAAATAGTTTTGAACAATGCTATTTTTTCTACTTGAAATACTGGGAAAAGCAAAATAATGATGTTTTTCAAAAGACCTTACTATGCTCGAGTGCAGTCGTAAGTAATTATTTTTAATGTATGTGGTATGTATAACCTACTTTTAGTTTTTATTGTAGTACAATAATTACTTTGGTATACTATTAAAAATAAATAAAACATGATATGAAATTTAGTTAAAATCTGTTAAAGTAGGAGTCTAATAGTTTAATTACTTTTCGGATTATTTATTACATAATTTCTAATGGCGAGAAATATAATTCTGGAGGGAGGGGAATGTAACCCTCCTCTGAACCAGAGGGACGATCATTGACCAGTTTGTTCCAGTAATGTCGAGAATTATAATATATCTTAAGCTCGATTCAAGAGCTTTACTCCGAACGCGATCGTCGATATCGAAAATTTTAATACCTCTTACCGAGTTTCGATATTCTATAAAAAAAGAAATCGAATAGAACATCAGTTAATGTCGAAACATAAAAAAATGAAGTACCTAGCTCAAAACTGTATCGAAACTAGTCGATATTGAAATCAAACTTTTTGTATGGCCTATGATACTGAGCAATAATGTGGCTTTCTATTGGTGAAAGAAATTTTAAAATCGGTTCAGTAGATCCCGAGATTACCCCTTACAATTTAACAAACACACAAACTTTACTTCTTTATAATATTTGTATAGTCATTCATTCATTATGTCATTCATAACAGAAGATTCGTGCCTTAACTGGGCATTATCGTGTGGTGTATTTAGGAAAATTTTCGTGTAACAAAATGTTGTCAAAACCTCGACATACGAGACAGTGTATCATAATAGGGCTAGCTTTTGTTCCACATTGTTGTCGACAAATAAAGTGCTCGCTGGAGTCTTCTCGAAAGTTCTTAAGTTCCTTGCTGAAACTTTCAAGCTCCATACGAAATACGTGGATAAATAAAATTACAATACTTACGTTTGCATAATTTGTTGGCTTTTAGGGTAATAACTATTATGAGTTTATTAGTGTGAATTTAAGCTTTATATTAAAGATTTATACGAGTAAACGTAGTTAAATTTTTCTATATGATGAGCAGTTTTGCTCCCTATCGACAGCAACTATCTGGTCTTTTTTAAATTATATGATTATTAGGATCACGTTATTCTTAAACTCGTACGTCGTTGGGTCGAAAATACTTAATTAATATGAATTTTGAAGTAAAATTACTGTTTAGATATTTTTTTAGGTCAGGATTATAGAGGCCCACTTTTATAATTACGTAACGCTTACTTGGGAAATTTAGTAATACAACGAAATTTACTTATTCTACGTATTTCTTTCACGTTTTCAAATAAAATAACCGTCCACTTCAGTTGCCAACAGCTAGGCGTTGCGAAAGAAAGAGGACTTTGTTTAACGTAGTTGTAGTATCATCTCTCCGAGAGCCATACATACTTCGTACCAAAATTTGGTGTACAAACAAACATATACCCAAAAGCTTGATTACTCTGTAATGCAAGTATTATTCACGTATCGTGACTCTGAATGACTATTGATTGGTCTGTCCTATTCAAAGCTACCTCCGAAATGCGATACACAGAAGCTTGGAAGCATTCGACCATTTGATGCTTTTGGCTATGTTACTTTGTTAATAATATATTTTTTTGCTTGTTAATCTATGATACTGTAAGAATATCTGAAATTACTTATCCGGTATTTTTTTATCGAAGAATAAGCGCACTGCACGCCACAGGTTACTATACTACCCTCACCACCTTGACAGCTGGCAGTAAAGCACAGTGCGTTTTCGCAGAAACTTTTTGCCACGTACGACCAACCTGTGGAATCAGCTTCCTCATGCAGTGTTCCCGAATAAATACGACATGGGGACCTTCAAAAAAGAGCGTACCTATCCTTAAAAGGCCGGTAACACACTCGTGACAACAGAGCGGCGCTGATCACTTAACATCAGATGATGCGCCTACTCGTTTGCCCCCTATTTTAATATATAAAAAAAAACTTCAATAGCCAATACCATATTGTTCGTGTTAGTGGACTATTAAAGAAAATGGTTAGGATACTTCCGACTATTATGAAAGCAAGTAATAAGTTAAAGGATGGACAAGGATGCATGGATGTTTGTTACTCTTTCACGCTAAAACCACTGAATGTTTACAGCTGAAATTTAAAAAGCAGGTTGGTTAAACTATGAATCTATACGTAGAAGCTTCGGTGCGTGATGTTAATATTAATTAACCTAAGAAAATCAGAAAATGACAAATTAGATTTTTAATTAACTTTTGAGTAAAAATAACGACATATTAAGTGCATTCTTACAAGTGCCGTTTAGAATTACATAGAAATTTGTTAGACTGAGGGATTGTCGTCGGTCCGTCTGTAACGTGATATTGAACAGAGACGAATCAGGTTTTAAAGGCCCCAAAGTTTTAGGAGCTTTATAATAATATAAAGCTTATTCCATAAGGAACTAAAATAATAATTATTATTGATATTGAAAGGATTGATGGAATATAAAAAATAATCTTACAAAGAAAAAAACAGGTAAGTTTTTAAATCTATAATCTATTACGTCCGAGATAATTATCGATGAATCTAAAAAAGCAAAAATAAAAAGTGTTTAATTAATGAAAAGCTACATTATTCATGACCATAAATTTTATATTCAATACAATACAATACAAGCACCATAAATGTTTATTCGTGTATAATTTATTAATTCTAAGTTATGTTATTACTAATACAAACAAATGTAAGTAGCGGTCTTACTCTTAGACAACTGGGACTTAATAAACAAAAAAGGAATGGCAAATAAGTGTTATACAGAATAAGTCATATACTTATAAGAAGGTATAAAAAGAGAGGCCCAAACCTAGGGCCCCGTGAACCGTCGAATTCCGACCAGTTTAATATTCCATAATAATTCTTTGTACGTATGTAATGTTCGGGTTCAGAAGGGGCCTTTTAAATGAAAATACATCAAATATGTATAATGTATCTTATTATAAAGAAACAGTACAACTCTTGGCGGCAGGGCTCAGGAACTTCAATTGTTTCGCTTATACTTAGGGAGTAATAATATGCTTATAATAAAATGTGATCCTCTTGAGGATCTGTCGAGAACTGCCTTAACACTAGGGAGGAAGATCGTTTTATTCCAACTCATTTACTCAATCACTATGAGAATAGGTCAATGTTCAACAGGATACAATGAAATCTCCGTAAATAAGTAATTAAGGAATACAATATTTGGTGATCATTAACAGTGACTATTAACAACCTATTAATTTATTAATCATTAAGATAGAGATATTACACGTACTTGAACTGCAATGTTCAAAGAGCGCCGCCCTTTGAGTGTAACGATTTCATGATTCAAATGAATATTTCATATCTATTTTCTTGAAAAGAGGATTTTTGTTGAATTTTTCACAAGTAAAATTGAATACGCTATTCCATTCTTTGTTGCTGATAAAAATGATGAGTTGTTAAATCCTGTCCATTCAAATAATTCCTAAAAGAAAATAGGTACATAATTAAATTAGCTATTAGGTAGGTCTGCTTTTTGATAGGTTTTTTTACAAACCAAGAATAATATAATAATAAGCCAATGAAATCGAATGAATAAAAATAAAGCTTCTTATATTTTTGTTCGTCAATTTAAATTAGGCTAATAATATAGGAATGCTAATAACTGTACCTATAGACAATATTTTGCCTATTTCAAAAATAAGCTACCTTTTGCTGTGACGTCATTCTCGAATTTTTATGTCGCTTTATAGTATCCTCGTAATAACCTTTAAAATTAATGTTTTCTATTCTCTTCAACTTCAATTTCAACTACGCATTATCGAATTAACATTGGAATTTT
>JADANM010003811.1:1779423-1805510 GCA_026213755.1 Eurema hecabe | reverse complement strand
TTACAAATAGAGTTAATATTATAATAATTAATTGCCAGTAGAATTATTTTTACTTATTGAAATTGTCTACGAACGTAAGATTATAATTATCTGTGATTCATCATATCAGCCTGTTACTGGCCACTGTTGGACAAAAGCCTCTTCAGTATGTTAAGTTTTCTTATAAATTTAAAAAATATAACAGTTTTAAGTATATCTATATATATCAAAGAAAGTCGTGTTAGTTACACCATTTATAACTTGATAACGGCTCAACTGATTTGGCTGAAAATTGGTGGGTATGTAGTTTAGAACCAGGAGAAGGACATAGGATACTTTTTATCCATTCTTTTTTATGAAAGTAAACGCGGAAGGAGTCGCGGGCAACAGCTAGTTTAAAATAAAAACATTTACCATTCCACACCTCTCCGCCATAAAATGCAAGAAAAGATAACAAAATGAAAACTGATAATGGTATCGCGAAATGTTCCTTTGACACATCCCATACTGGCATTTACTTTCGAGTTAATCTGGGTGAAAGTGAGGAGAAAATGAAAATTACTTAACCTAATTTCATTGGCTCAGTGCTATGTGCACTCAGACGAACTTGGGTCTTATTGTGTCACAGATTATGCTTATACTGTAAAGTACTGACCTTGGCTCTATGTTACTCAGGACTGTTTGTGTCAAGTTAGAGTGTTGTGGCTATATATTTAAAATTTGTTGAAGTTAAATTGTTTTAAAAAAATTTTGTCGACTAACGAAAAATTACTAGAATTCGCACGATATATGCAATGCAAAATTAAGCTTAAGTGCTGAATTTTGTAATAGAAAAGTAAAGTATTTAAATATTATATTTCAATTTCAAATTCGTAGTCTGATAAATGTTAAAAGTATAAAGTATACAGTAATATTTTCATGATTATCAAAAGAGCACAAGCTATTTAAAAAAAAAATTAGTAAAGGCTCTCGATAGAGTTATGAAAAAATAGCGTACTATTTTTTTTAAATAAAACTATTTAACCATTTTTACAGGTCAAGGCAGCGACCCCGAAGATGGACAAAAATGGCTATTTCTCCTACGTCTCCTCCACGGCTAAGAAGAAAAAGATCAGCTTGATGCAACCTCGACCTCCTCGGATGGCATTCGAAGAACGACGGCCTGGTACTAGTGCCACAGATACACAATATGTCACAGAAAAATGGCGCGAAAGACCTTATAATGTATCTGTGATCAGTTCAGCTGGGAGAAACATTGCCAAAGATGATACATTAGTCAGTACTACCGCGACCGCCGGCGGGAGCGGACGTGCGATGTCACGCGTTAACGAGCCGCGCGCGCGGTTATACACGCAGTTGGAAAGTTATCAACCCCGATACCATACGATACGTGATAGTGATAAGAGTGAGTGTAAGAAGAAAAGAGAACGGAGTGACAGGAAAACGCATCAGACTATCAGGTAAATGAATAATTTATTATGTGTTTTATGTAGCTCTTTATTTTTTTTTTGATAAGAAATTATTTTAATGAAAGTTGTTCGTTAGAACATCAATAAAGGGTCTTTCTTTATAAATAAGACAATATTAAGTTGGTTATAAATCACAGCTACTCTACATTAAGAAAAAAAAATTAGAGTTTTAGTAAAATAAAGTAAAGCTTTAAGGTAGGAAGTAAACACACAATTTTATTAATAGATTAACTGTAAACTGATACAAAGTTTTATACCAATATGATAATCTTGTTACAAAGTTAATAACAATATTTATACGTTATTTTTTAAAATTGATAGAGCCATTGCTCTATCTATATTAATAAAATTTGTTTTACAATTGAATGGAAGTACAATATATTTCTTGATAACATTTTAAGTCAAAGATGTTTTGTTATGTTACTTAATTCTTGTTTATTCAATAAAGTTAGTATCGTTGTAAGCTTTGTAGCAGCTAGTAACCTTTTATTTAAAATATCAATTATAATGGATCTTTAACTTACTCTAATGTTACAACTTTACAAAAGACAACTAATAATTAAGAATAAGTGTTAATTTATGTCGGATTACGAAGTTATCACTCATATTTAATAATTCACTTTTTGTCATAAACATAACTTAAATTACTTTTTTCAATAAATATACTACCTATAATGTAGAATTTTGCTGTTATTTAAAAAGAATCACAAAGTTAGATGGCGCGCTATTGCTTACTAATGAACATTAAAAAAACTTAGTCAAATATTAATTATATAATATACTCGTACAATGACATGATGTAGAGTTAATTGTATCGACCCTTGCCGTATATAGAAAGTTCAATATTAAGAGTATTTTAATAATAAACTGTATAGAATGTGTCTGCATTAGAGACCAGACTTTGCTTGCATAGAATTAGTTCTGCGCCTCCCGGGGGAGGAAGAGCAGGTTATATCAGACTCGAACTGACTGAAATCCCGAGGTGTTTCAACATTCTATATATTATACAAGTCGGACCCCGCGGTTTTACTCGCGTAGTTTCCGTTCCGAGGACGAAACCGGGATATAAAGTATTCTGTGTTTTAATCCAGGATATCACCTACCTACATACCAAATTTCAACTAAATCAATCCAGCCGTTTTTGCTTACGAGTACCCTAATTTTAGAGTACGACTAGGTCATTGTAGGAGACAATGAAAAACTGATTTTGAGTACAGCTATAGCTATATATTGAATGTTATACATAAAAATCCAATATTATGAAGATGGATTTGCTTTTTTTTTAATTTACATTGACAAATGCTGCGAAGTTACTATGCAAATTTTAATGAAATTTGTAACAGAGATGGTGTGGTGCTTGGGAACCTGTGTCCTACAGGTCACCTTTTTTATGATATTAAGGATTCAAGGGGAGGAAAAAGGGGGGAAAATGTATATAAAGGTTTTACAAGTGCGATACAGTTAGTAAAAAATAAGCTTCCTGCTGTAAACAATTAGTTCATTTATTGCTAACTCACTCAAAGCGAATACGAAACTCAAATGAGTATATCAGTCTATGCAAATGCAATTAAACATTTGTTTTTAGAATACATCATGCAATTGCTATCAGTTTCGCGATGAATTTGAAATGAATATTAATTATGGCGTTGTTGAATTGATTGAAGGCATTTTGATACGAAACTATAGGTAGGTACGTAGAGAAACGTACGATAATCTTGTTATATTAATATTAATTAAATATAATATGATAATTATTTTCGTTTGGTGAAACACTAAACTAATACATTATTTATTTAGGTCTGAGGGACAATGTTAGTTATCATATTTTTATTCAAACTGATGTTTATGCCACTCTCTATAGAAATTATTTTCACGTTGAATTGCCACTGTATTTTTATTGCTACTATGTAGGTAGAGAAGGCAATATTTGGTATCTTGCCACGACAAAGTTTTAGTATTTTTAGATTAATTATTTTTTGTAAAGTCCTAAGTCAAAAATGACCATATACCAGTATCTGAGCACACGGCTCAAATACTGACCATAATATAAAAAAAGTTTTAAAGATATCTTTTTAATAAAATTGTTATCTCATACCATATAAAGTTTCACATTCACCACTATCAAAAGTTCGGCTAAATTAATATTTTCTTCTCAATATTGGTTCTTACGTATCCATACTTGGAAGTTGGTAAGTCCACAGTTTGCAGGTTTACCGAAGTCGAGACTTACGATACAGTACACTAACTTTGAAGAAAATTAAAAAACTTTTAAAACATTTCATGTATTGTTCCTGCCGTGCGTTGAATATTTAGTTAAGGTTTAGCAAGTTTAATATGAACTTAAGACTTTAATGAAAGATGATGGCTCTCTTTTGCGGTAGCAGCGGCTTCGATTTTCAGTGATCCGAGGGAAAAGGTTTTTTAATAAGTCGGTGTTTAAAATGGTCTATGTTTTATATCACATATGTAACTAAATAGCACTTCTAAAATTACTTATTCTGATCAACTGGTTTTCCCGTAGTTTACTATGATAATATGTGAAAATACAAAGCTTTCTGTGTTGAACCTGGCTATAGAGCTATAGTTCTTGTGTAAAAGATTTAATTAATACTTTAATAAATATAAAATTATGTCTTAAGTTTTAAAATTGAAAAGAGAAAATAAAACTCCCTCTCTTTTACGTATTGCAACTCTCTCTCCTACCTCTTGGTGTAAGTCGGCCCATTTCGAACATACATTGCTCTACCATCTATAAAAATCTTATCAGCCCATTTTATTAAACATCCTAATTATTTATTAAATTTCTTACTACAGAGTATAATTATACGTTTATAGAGAGGTACTCTATATACGAGTATTTGTCCCAACATTTGTTTAGTTAGTTTAGTTTAGTTTAGTCAATTGTTAGAGTAAGGACAAATGACTAAATCAAACAGCATTTATATCTAACTATCGGGGACATTGCGCTGTGGCATTTAATTAAACTTTTAATTACTAAATCGGGAAAACAGAAATCATTTTGTTTAGTGCGGTTTGGAGGTTTTGTTGGTCCATTAAATAAAGTGTTTTGTAGAGTATGAATGTAGAGATAATTCTATTTTAAATTTTAGATTTATTTTAAGTGGACATTATTATTTTTGTTTTTATTAGAATTAAGACTATGGTTGTAGTATTTATTTTTAATAAGGATATGAGGTCAATGAAATATTTTATAGTTTAGAAATAATGCTGTTTTATTAAAAGAAAGCCTCATAACGTTATTTTAAGCAAAATTGGGCCACAGTGGTACTATCCTTCCAAGAGAAACTGGCATTACGAGATAAAAAAGAAGCTTAAAGATCGATAAGGGAGAACTTCAGAGCATTATTCCTTGCCTTTCTCTCTCCTTTTCTAAGACCGGCAACGAATTACCATCAGACTAAGCTACTAATCAGTTTCTTTACAATAATTTAAATGCAGAAAGATTTGTATAAATCGCTTAATAACGCAAAAGTATAGAGCGCCATCACACAAGTTCAGAATAACCTCATAAATTCACCACGCGGTAATTTGACACCCACTTTCCATAATTCAAGGGACCTTTAAAAATTACAGAAAATCTCAAGAAAGAAATCGCGTCAAGTGGCCTGTGGCATGTTATTATGCGAATTTATGAACGGAAATTATCCTTTTATATTTATGTTAAACTGCGGGGAATCGATTTATTAATACATAAATTATTGTGCCTTTTAAGTTATAAATAAAGTTTAAGTTGTAATTTTACTGTTAAGTCATTGGTCTTTAGAAGTAAATAAGTTATATGAAATGTGTTTTTTTTATTACTGGCAACTGGAGCAATCACGATCGTAAGCTTTTACCTCTGTCTTCATCCGTTTAGAAGGTTTGGAACGACGCGTTGCTGACCAGCTGAATGTGTTGCCGACCTATAAATCAGACAAAGAAGTTAATCAGAGAAGTTGAGAAGAATATCTTCAACAATAAATATGACTTCTTTAATGAAAAATTTTTATATTACGCCCTTTTGTTATTGACCGACCAAATTCTTCTAATAAATCGTATATTAATTATCGTTTCAATAAAAAATTTCGTACTAAATAATCTAAGAAACAATATTCATGTACTATATATTTCTTTGAAAATTTAAATAGTAGCTCCGATACTTACTAACCTACAGATTACTATAATATTTCTATACCTACATCACTTACAAATAACGTACCTCTCTATTGGTAGAATGAAACCCAAAATTATTTTAAACACTAAATTTACCTCTAATTACTTCATGCATACCTAATACCTAATCTCTATAATTATATTGTATAAATAGTATTTATATTGTCTTGACATATCGGAAACAGAGCACGTACTGGTACATTAGGTGAAGCATTCAATCGTAATTAGGGCGACTACTAGTATTAAGTCAATACTAATTAGGCCTAATTATGATTTTGAATGGACCCTATATTTAGTATTGTCATTAAGATAAAGGTTTGAATACAAAAATGATTTTAAAAAAATTCTCACCAAAAATTGTCTTCTACGCCAAGGGTTCGCTAAAACTGGAATACACTGGAAGAATGCATCATTTTAACAAATACACTTATTTTTATTAACGAAAGAAAAATATATATTTCTAATGTATTATCTTATCTGGTAGATCCGACACAATCCTTGTCTGGGACTAGATCCTCTATGCATATTCCTTATGCAATTACTGAATCGATTTCCTAAAACTTTTTCACGAGGGTAGTTCAAGGTAAACATTTTACCACATAACTGATACAAGAACAAAAACCTCGCCAGTAAGAGCGCTGACCAAATTTATCGCAAAATAATTCAGGTACAAAAGCGCCAACATTTTGACCCAAATCTTATCAACTCCCTATAACCAGCTTAATTAAAGCCTATATACAAAATGTGTACTTATTCACGTCGTGTTTGAGATTAGCAAGCAAGTTTTATTGGAAGCGACGGAGTTCCAAAACCTACTTACCAAGTTTGAGCCGATCCCGCCTTGACATACGAACGGTATTGATTCAAGATGTTAAACTTTCAAATGCTATTTTTTACCGAATTCACAAAGGAGCGTTTGACCTATAAACGTATTTCACATACGCTTACAGAACAAGCTTATAGAGTACCGTTATTGGGGTTTAATTTAGTACAATGATATTATATTAAATAGATATGTTATAAGGGCAAAATTTTGGAGACGCAAAAGCAAACTTTGCGAACCTTTATGAGGTTTATGACGTCTTACTTTTAGGTGATTGGTTGCCGGTGCATTCAGTTGAAACCGACAAAACTAAATATCCGTGTTTTTCTTTTTAGTTTTATTATTAATCTCTTTCTATCGTTTTGACTTTCTATACAGTATGTGTGCTGTGCAAAACACTTTATTTGGTTTATTTTTAAGTGTATACCATATCTATAAATTAATATAAAAAATAATTTATTCAGCTTAATTTATTAAGTGTGTGGTTATCTATATTTTTTTGACACTAACGGTCCCAGTGATATTGAAATAAATATATTCTATCTAAGAGAAGTCTCTTAAAATTTGGAGCGATAGATTTTAAGAGAAGTATCAATATATTTTTGTACGTATTTTTAAGTCAATCAGTATACTCCAATCTTGATGACGTATGCGTTGTGTTTTTATTATTATCGAGATTAATAAATTATGTGTTTTATTGACGTATCCATAACAATGCGTACAGACATCTGATTATAGTATTTGTATCGAAGTAACAAATTTTTCTCTTGACATTTATATTTCCAGATTTATATGGATTATTAAATCGTAAATTAACCAGAGGATGCTTTAATTCGTTGTGTACAATACATTACGTTCCATTGGTAATTACACAATTAAATATTTTTTTATTATCCACCAATACTTATACTATATAATTTATAACCCAATATAATAATATATATAGGTCTATATGCATAGGCTATTTTAGGGGTCCCAAATTCTCATGGAAACTCTCACCGGCATCAAGAAACATCTCATCAGAGATGTCATGACGTTTAATTCGGTAAGTGGGAATAACGGAGGCCCATTTTTCACTTCCTGCCCTCTGTATTACTTCCTCTATTCCTTTTTGTCATATCCCTTGCTTATCTCCTATTTAAAAGGACAGCAGCATAGGCAGAGATGGTCATTTATTAAAAGCAATCTGCTTAGTAACGTGCCCTTACATTAAAATAGCTCTTATATTTACTAGACTAAGAAACTTAGAAACAATATTCTATGTTATAACTTTAGCTCCTAATATTGGTCTGAAGTGGTGTGCAATATCGTACATACGACACACACAGGCAGTTACAAAGCTAAATAATTTAGCAGCACCATTAGCCGCCCCAGCTTACACAGAATTTTGGCTTATTGAAGCTGTATTTGCCACTGAGACTGAGTAACTTACTTTGAAGCTGAAATACAATTTTGGTAAGAATATGTTAATACTTAACACTTGGATTAATTTATAAATAATTTTAACATTCATTTGTTAGTAATTAATGTAATAATAATGTAGTAATGTTAAAAAAGTAAGCAAATTTTTAGTTTTAACTCCTGAACCAACAAAGTACATGTTATTCGTATATCTTATTGGTTTTAGTTTTACGTTTGAGTCTGGTACAGCTTCATCATGTCTTAATTATCAAAACAAATCGTTTAATACCACAAGTACCTTTTTTTTTAGTGGGGAAATCCTCATAGGATACCCATGGACCTCGGGGAAGGGCCACGGGTTATGTCGGTCTTCTACCGACCAAAACCCCCTGTTTGTAATCATTTTGCCGCAGTGAGTGGGGATCACGGGCATCTTTTCAGACTCTTCCCAGAGGCAATATCGTAACCAATGAGGTTTGTCCGAGGTGCGATTATTGCTAGTTGAAAACTTTACCAATACCACAAGTACCTAATATAGACTCGATTATTCGTTTTTTTAATGCCGTTTTCTCATGATTGAGGGGCGTCGGCTATCATTGACCAACTAAGTTGTGGAAACCACGTAATTATTCAATTCATATGATCCTAAAAATACACCATTTTCTCCTTTCGACAAAATGATTACAAGAATTGAACTTTCACATTCGGTTTCGAAATTAATCAAAATGCGTTTAACCATCGCACCGACAATCGATACAACGATCGATCCTCAATAATTACAGAGAAAGCCTCGCAACGAAATTACGAACGAATCATTCTTGTATCGAAACATGATTATCATCGCGTTCGCAATGTTACGACATTTTCAATGTTACAAGATACATTATTGCATTACTATACCTTAAAGCTATATTACCTTAAAATCTTGACTAAGAAATCACAGATAAACAATACTAATTCGATTTTGAAATTTCCATAATTTCAAACGTCATCAAATCACATCAAACGTCAAAAATTGTTTCTGGCCAGTGCGTGCCAGTAATTAAAATTTTATTTTAAAACCACAGACCACAAAATATACCAAAATCATGACATGTAAATGAAACTGCATAGTTATTAGGTTGGTAGCAATCAGTTTATTTCTAGGAAATTTTAATATCACCTAGTTTGCTTGATTTAGAGATTAAAGGAGAGCTTGCCTTATTACTCGAGGAGGAAAATTCTATGCGAAATAAGCTTATGCAGTATAATTTTCATCTAGTAATTAAGTTTATCCGTAAGAAAAGATTTATTGCGTTTAATTTACGTGATATTTATAGTATCCATGAAATATAAGATTTTAGTAACTAACCTTAATATTACAGACATATTAACATAAAACATATGAATCATAATGTTAGTTACAATAATAATAATTAGTATATTTTTCCTTGTGTTTAATTTCATGTTAAGGATATTGGTTTTAATTTCTTTATTGTACAACATAGATTATGTTTACCACAGATAATCACATAATTTTATTAAGTCAAAACGTCAAAATATGTCACAATGACATTTAGTGCGCGGGAAAATTATTTTTTGACATCCATGTAAGTAAGTAAGTCGTCTTACTGTTTAGAGTATGCCAAATGCCAGAAATATGTTTAAATGTATCGGAAAAATCCCAAAAACTGTAAGTAAAATTTAATACATACGATATATTAAAATATGACTAGGGAGTGCATAACAAAAACGAATGTAGTTACAAAACTTTTTGCGCATAAAATATAATGATATTGAAAATATAAAAAACCTCATTATTTCGCATGTGTCACGTCGACAGCTTTAACCAGACGAGTATTGTGAGCTAAAAATCGAGGCTCGACTCAAAATAATTGTTGCAGAATTTTCGACAGCGCACAAAGTTACCAAAATGTATGAGGTTGACAATATTTATGTACAAAAGGTCACTTATAATTTGTGTACATATTTTATGCTCCTTTATTTAAATAACTATGAAAACACAATAACATTAGATTTGTAAAATTAACTTTACGCGGTGCGGATGGTACATACCACCGGTACGGTACGGTATAGTAACCGTCACGAATGTTTAGCGATTGACGAGAATAGCTGCGCATCGGTAGAATCGCGCTCGTGGGTGCGAGAAAGACAACACGACTGGGACAACCAATCATCATTCGCGCACCCGACGTACACGCGCCCCGCGCGCTGCGCCGCTATCTCGATACCTTATTTTTGACTTTTGCGCAGGTTTCGTTCACCACTAAAGGTAATGGACAGTTACTATACCACCGTTTTCAAAGGCTGCGTTGGATACTTAGGTACCATTGCGACTCTGAGGAGGTGGTCACTTACCATTAGGCGAACCTCCTGCTTAATTGCCGATCGTTGCTAAACAAAAAAAAGATAAACATAATATCATTACATAGTATAAAACTGTCCCTTCCTTTCCTGTCTTTTCATATATATGCTAAAATCTTTAACACTACTCAACCGATTTTCATGCGGTTTGTTTTATCAGATAGATTGATTCAAGAGGAAGGTTTATGTGTATAATACATATATAAATGCGGGTAAAACCGCGGGAGACGGCTAGTTTAAAGTAAATATCAAAACGATGGTGACGAAGCTATGCCGTATATTTATCTATACTAGTCTATACTTCTATACTAATATAAAAAAGAGGTAAAGTTTGTGTGTTTGTTAAATTGTGAGGGTTAATCTCGGGATCTACTGAACCGATTTTAAAAATTCTTTCATCAATAGAAAGCCAGTATTGCTGAGTGTCATAGGCTATATAAAAAAGAATTGTTAACATTATGCCCAACGAAGTGGGCACGGGTCAACTAGTAAATAATACGGAGCTAAATAAGGAAAGATCTTTCTATGATTACACGTTTTTAAACATTTTCCGGTTTTAAAAATAATTTGTTAGCGGTTATAATTATATAACCCTCTACGCAGAGCAAGGGGCTTTAATGTAGTGTGCATCTGTTTAATTATAATCTGTTGCGAAGTCTGTCTGTCTGTTATTTTATATACATTCGTTTATGAGAAAAATAATTTTAAAGGAACGAAGCATTTTGAAGATTTCGTCCTTTTTAGATTAATTTAACTTTTGATTTAAAGCTTTTCAGTAAGGTTTTATGGATGTGTCGCTTATTACAAGAATTAATTAAAATTATCTAATTTTTAAAATAAACCTTTTGTACATCAATTCATATTTTTTAATATTCTAGATGTAATTTATACCACAGACTATTCGACATTTATGACTCTTATTTTTATAAAATAGATACCTAACCGAGTATTGTATGAAATCGTATAAGAAAGTAAATGTACTTAAATACACGGCTTTGACACACACACACACACACACACACACACACACACACACTCACACAGACACTCGCATCTCAAATATCACAATTCGTTTGAAGGCACAATTTGGCGGAAGATCAAATTTTAATAAAGCGAAACCGCGGGAGGAGCAATACGCGACATCAAAGCAATAATGAAAGTGCTCTGTTAAATTAAAAATATTCTCAAATTGCATTCGCTAACATAATTCGTTTTTTGTAGTAATTAATATGGGATTGTGGAGTCGAATATTATGTTTTAATTGAGGGCGCGTACGCAATTGTTAATTTTAAGCGTACATCGAAATTGAGTACCTCATTAACGACAGTTCGGGTCGCGAGAACTTGAATTGTTTACATGGAATTTAAAAACATTTATATTTATTTATATTTATTACACAAACAGTTTACTGTCATCGCATGATAATACATAAGCTTAACACTGATAACTGCACGAGACATTATCCCAAAATAGTGTATAGTACGCGTCATTTATGTTTAGCGCTGGACGAGAAAAGCTGAGCATCGTGACGCTCGTAATTAACGTATTGGTGCGAGAAAGTCAACACCACTGAGACAACCAATCAACGCTCGCGCACCAGACGATCACGCGCCCCGCGCGCCGCGCCGTTACCTCGATACCTTATTTTTGACTTCTGCGCAGGTTTCGTTCAGCCCTAAAGATTCGTGACGCGTACTATACATATCAACTTAATTTATTTAATTTAACTAAACCGAGAGCGGTGGGGGAATATGATGATGTCAATCATTATATTCGCATATACAGGAAATACATTTATTATTGTGCATATTATGTAGTTATGTGACATGAGAGGTGGCAGATAGATACTTGGCTTTCATAATACCAGTTTTTTTATACTGTGAGAAATTACCAAAAATGTCCACGTCAGTGTTATAAATTAAATAAATAGGTTTCAGGTCTGCCGTCCTAGACCTGTCAGACAGCTTAGTCTGACAGGTGTTCATATTTGTATGTATTATTAAAATGAATATAAAATGTTATGTACGCCGAAATTTTAATACATATTAGAATATTTTTGTCATTGTATGTAATTATTTAATGTCAAATATATATCATGTGGCAGTACTTTTTTAAATAAATAAATAATTTGATTGTTTCTCTACTGAAAATCTGTAGGTTTATAAGATAAATATTACAATTACTTATCAGAAAAGTCACAAATGGAATGCAAAAAATTACTTAAATTTTTTTTCTTCAAATAAGATACGTTAAATATAACTAGTTATGTACTATTTTTTTAAACATACTACTGACATAATGAGCTATAGTCACAATATCAGTAATATTAATAAAATATATGTACTATAATATTGTTTATTTGAATTATTTACATTAAACATTGTCCTGGAACTTTCCAGAAGTTACCTTAAAATTACTATTGTATCATATCTACCTTATAACTGACATCAGGGTCATACTAAGAGTATTTGTATTACGTATAATTCGACACAATTACAAAGCCAGTGAGACTTATAAAACCAGCAAGGACAAGTTAAACATTTCCCAAACCCTCATTAAAGTTGAACTGGAAAGGAATTTCCAATTAAATGCATCGTCCGTCGCTTCCTACGATTATACGTTTTTACTAAACAAACCTAGCCCCGAGTTTTGATAGAAATATTTATATTTGAATATATTTCTTTTTTAACTAACACAATCGAAATTTGGTTAGATTTAAACGCCATTAAAAACGGTAATTATGAAAATAACTGACTGTTTAAAAAATGTACCGATTTGTTCAAAAAATTTCAACTACATCATGTTAAAAATATAAAGAACAAAAATAAGCAAGAAAAATAATTTTATTTACTGATTCCTTACTCCAATAACTAGCAGCGTGACATTGTATAACCTTCTTCGTTAAACTAAGAAAAATAATTTTATAATACATAGGTAGGTACTGACAGTTTCTGAGATTAGAGCGTTCAAACAAAACGAACTCTTCAGCTTTATACTAATATAGATAAGGATAAATAATTAATCATTTATATACTTTTAATAACAAAGCCCCATACTCCGTATCGAGTTCATTAGTGCAGTAACGAATCTAAAATTTTCATCAACTTGTCGAAATGTAAGGAAAAGCCAAGTTTGAGTTTGCTCAGCCGCTCTCATCTGGATTCCATCTTCGCCTTGAAGCTTACTTGTCTCCCTTCCAAGTTCTGTAGAGAGATTTATTTTTTATCTTAATGAGGGTCTAGCTATGCCTTGTGTGGCATATAATGTAGGTATATCGGTTGGTTATCAAAAGGCGATAGACTGTGGTCAAGCGAAAATCTATGTGAAATAAACAAAAGAAGTGTATTTTATTTTTTCAATATAACGTTTCAATATTAACTTATCATATTAAAACACATTATATTCCTCTTTCCATATGTATACTTAAATCTTTAAGATTACGCAACCGATTTTCACACACTTTTTAATCAGTTAGCCATTCAGTGATGGAAAATTAAGGTTTATATTATTACGTATACCTAATAATAAAAAGAAATGTACGTAAAGCCACAAAGCGCGGTTAGTAGCAGTAAGAAATAAATTAAAGAAACACAATTGATTTCAAATGCTAAGTCAAAATTCTATAAACGAACAATTCTTCAGTTTGGTATCAATATTTCGTACTACGCTGCCCGCAGCGCGTCTTATAATGGAATATTAAATTGATGGAAAACCGTTCGCTGGGGAATCGCTTTGAGTGATAGCCTCCCGAAACCGTTCTATTTAGCTGTATTACGTGTTTTATAGTACATTTTTTGCCGCTTATATTAATGGTTTTCGGGGAATTAATCGTAGATACACGGTTTAATATTTTTCTTGAAAATTGAGTACTTCCCTTACTAAAGAAGCAGACGCTGTTTAGGTTAATCTACCTGTATATAAAATTTAAGTCAAAACTATGTAGCATTTTTTGCGTGTAAGTCTAACACTGGTCTATTAAAAACGCGACAGTTGCACGTATACATTAGAGTTCTAAAGAAGGCGTTGTCATGACTCATAAGTAAGGAAAAACATGAGTTACAAAGTAGACAGATCGGTAATTTATACTTTAATATTTGATTGCTAAATAGCATTCAATACACTTCGAAACTACTGGACATATTTTAATTAAATTTAACATTACATTATAGAAACAGACATTACATTATAAACTATTGCAAAACAGACTAGACTTACTTTATGGAAGAACTTAGTTTAACGCTACTACTGCTTATCGCAAAAAGAATACCAACCTCTATTCATTGTTATACAATCAAACATAAAAAGTTTTTTTTTTATTAAATTTCCTCCGAAGCCAAGACAGAGTAGTATTTAATAGTTATGACAGAAAAAATGCGAGGCGACACTGAATTCGTGTTAACGCTCAATAAAGTACTGTGAAATCGTTCGGATTTCCGCACAGCCTACCAGGACTACATAAAACTTATGAAGTACAATCGCAAGGAGCTCTATAAATCACGAAGGAGGTCGAATATGCCACATTGGGACTAGAACTTTTAAAATGTTTATAGTTTTTCTGCCACTAATATTTTTTTCGCGGCTTTGTTTTTGTCGTGTTTTGAGCATTTATTAATACGACTATTAATATTATTCTAGACGTACTCTAACTCTTAAAAAGTAGTTAAGGTAATAACTTTCATCGATATAATACAAATTCAGACTTAAAAAATTATATGCTTTTTTCTATCCTTTCAAACTAAGCTTTGAACTCCGTTTCTTAAGCAATGAATTATTCAGAATCTTCATTCTTTAACAACAGGTACATTAGTTTAAGCACTACGGTAAAACATACATACATAACCTAAAAAACTACCACTATCAATCATGGCTATACAAATTTACTTGCTATTTAAAATATACTCAAACAAGATAAAATAACATCAAAGTACTTAAATATAACAACCAAAATTTAAACCGAAAGCTTATTCCTAGAATAATTACTTGAAGGTCTAAGTTTAAGTACATCTAGACTGACATTATCTTATGACCTACAAAATTGATTATAGCTGTATCTGTCATGCTTGTCAAGCACGAAACGAATTTTATTGATGCTTAAATGGCAACTCAAACATTTGACATAAATCCTTTATCAATCGACTACTGATTGCGATTAAGCTAATCGATGTAACTTAAAAGCTGTGCGGTCTCGTATAAAGTAAAAATTTAAGTAAAAACCAAAGTCTAAGTTCTTTTTTATTGGAAACCATAGCTTAACACTTGGACATGTTAAAACAATACTAAACTTTTAACTAAATAAATTGTCTATCATTATAATTATGTTGACGTGTTGATTCTTCAAATGAATATATCCATTCGACCAGAATTTTTCAAAGTATACGAACTTTACGTAGTATAACAAGGCTACTTCTACATAATTTATAGACCTACAAAATTGACCTTTCACCCAAAACCTTTAAGTACAGACGTATTAATCAGAATGCATCATAAACGAAACGCGCGCAGTGAAATATGGTTGGAAAAAAGTCATCGCCGTGGGCAATTCGCAGATTTATCGACGGTAAAACTCGAAAACATCTGTCGGTTCGCACAATCACCGGGCACTGTTAATTGCTGAGGTGCTAGATTCAACGCATTTGAGGGTTAAGGGGCTGACATAATATTATAGGGTCATTTGATGTTTCCTATTACTTGAAAACAAAACAACTTGAAAAAAGAAAACGCAAACTATATTATTATATAACAAACAATATTATCGAAGTTTGTTTGATATTACATAATTTGTGAACAGTAATAACATTCCCGATAAGATATTTTGTGTTTTAAATGATAGTTTGATTTGTTTCTTTGATAATGAGATGTGAATAAATGAAGCTATAACATTAATCAAAACATTATTGTACAATGTAAAGGCAAAACTTACCCCTATCGTGGTTTACGAAAACAACCTTTAAATACGATCAGTAAGCCAAGCTTAAGCGTAGCTAACTAGTAATGGTAATCAAAATAATCTTTTTTTCATAATATCACATTTAAGTCCTCTTAAGATAATACTAACGCACCCTAAGGACACAGAGGCAGTTTGGACACGTTTAAATATTTCTTATTAAATAACAATAATATATATTTTTTCAAATAATTTCAATAAATGTATCACGTCAATTTTAACCAAGGTTTGTTTTGGTCAAAGCTTAATCTCAGCATTTATAATCGTTAAAGAGAAATCTTAATTTATTGTTAAAGATAAATGTTCATATATTTATGTTATATAACCGTTTAATGTATTGTTGCACGGAGGTAATTTGTCTGAGAACAATGAGATATTTTTCGCTGGATGCTAAAGGCAAGCGGTAAGCTGCTTTGCGCTTTGTGTGGTCCAAGGGAAATACTGAAAATTGATTTTTTTGTAACATATTTAATGTGTTATAAATTATACACAAATATCATATAAAAACAAGTCTCTTGTTAAATATAAGGGTCGCCATCAAAACTAACAAAAATAGTTTTATACAAGGAAAATGTTCTTTGGTAAACCAAATAAAATCATATTTTCAAAGTCCAGCATAACAATGTACTTATATTCCACAGCATTTGAAATAATGCCTTCTTTTTCTTCCTCGGGGTAGAAGAAGGCAGATAGGCTTATAGGAAATGGTGCCACTACTGCATGTTCCTAAATAAATCCTGAAATAGACAGACGCACTAGGGGAGGAAAGGGAGTCCCAGTCTTGACGTAGGCAAGACTAAGTATATTCACAGTTCACCAGATCCATATTACAAAGTTAAACTATAACTCGCTTCCTCTTTTTCCTTAGACTGATTTCGCAAGGAGATTACTCCGCGATGGTATCTATCTAATGATCTATTGTGGGGCGATAGGCATCGGCTAGGACACATATGCGACCCACTGCCATTTGCATGTGACAATTTATTAATTCTCAGACCCTTGAATCACGTATTTCCTTTTTCTTTGATTTGTAACTCTCCCCTCGTGTGACTAATTTAAGGGGATTTAACTCAGTGTAATTTTTTATATAAAATTATCTAGGACCAATAGATCACCTGGGTTGCTGGCTTATATAATAACATATGATCCACTGCAAATGTTAACAGACAATTTAATAATTGTAGACATTTAGGAGATAGAGAACGTCTGTACATAGTCAGGGGGGAATTAAAGTAGGTTTCCTTACTCATATAATAAATGGTTTCAGGCCTTTTTGCCTTTTTTCTTTAAGACGAAATCCCTTGTTTCTATAGCTCTATGCACAAAATGTTAAGTTTATTTTATGGGAAAGAAGGCATTTCAACCCCTTCGATAATTCCCTAACCTGTGTTCGTAAGACGCGCAGATGCATTTTTAAGCAAGTTATTTCGTGCAGGAATTTCTTCGGATAAATTCTGTTATATTAAAAGTTTATTGCGAATAACTTTAGCGATGCCCTCAATAAAATATTTTATGGCTTATTTCGATGCTGTAAATTCGCGAGGACGATGTACAGCGGACTAGATCTTTGAATTATACGATATAACTTGTATTAAAGTCTGCGCTTAGCTTCGATTTTATTTGTACTTTGATCCAAATTAGAAGGTTTTTATTAAAATGTTATAAACTAGCAAACTATATACTTGATGTTTTAGATATATTTTTTATTTAATATATTGATTTTACGTATTCTGCTAGTTGTTCTCGATTCGATTCTAACTAAACTATATATATGACTTATTTTTATTGTATGGGCATTAATGCGCCCCGAGCCATTCACTACCTGTTATCCAATAGTGTTTTTAAAAATATGCCTTTCAATTTAAAGACAAATCCTATGAAGCAGGAGTTATAAAAAGCACAACCACTTTCAAGTTTTGAGAATTTGAAAAAAATCGTACTTTGCCTTATATATTAGTATATAAATGAGTCAACTTAAATGAAATTTAACTAAACCTCCACGACGCATCGAATTCAAAAAATGAAAATACCCCCAACGAAAGTTACTAACCATCAATTTAACTTGCAAAACAGCGTCGCTATAAACACTTCTAAAATGGTGTAAAAATAGTCTGGAAAGCAAGAGACACTCCAGCCACCAAAACTCGAAGAATTATGTAAATCACGTTCAATTATGTATCCGTATCTTAATTCAGTGCCTTCCGTCACATCATCCGTGCGAAGGTAGTTTCGTAGCCACCTCATAAATACGCAAGAGACTGTCTTGTGGTTAGGCGTAGAGTAAGAGCTGCTTAGCCGATGATTTTTGTACAATATAATGTGACAGCATTATACGCAAATAGACGGCAGAATTCTTTTCATATTAACAGCCATAAAATTAATTAAAACAGTAGTGTTTAAACCGACATCAAAAATAGAAAGGGTTTCAATTCAACCATATATTTTCTGTGTGTTCACGGAGAATTTTATAGAAAAGGAGATCTCCCAAGGGTAGTCCTATGAATCTGCCTTCCGAACCGGTGGTAAATGGTTTGTAATACCGTGGTGATTCAAAAGTATTACTAAATGAAGCCAAGTTGAGTTAAGATCCTATAAGAGATAATAAAGATTTTGACTTTGTCTTTGAACATAACTCTAAACACTGTTGATGCAAGAAAAATTGAGAGCCAATCCAATTAGAATCTGTCAAGATGTCTTCATTCATACTTTCAAGATATATTAAAATATCCTGTTTTCCAAGTTCTTACGATTAAATATTAGTATTAATTTGCGTTCGTTAATCATCCCCTACGCTAGCACAGAGCAGTGGAGCGGTTAATCCAGTGAAAGACTCGCGACGGTGCACTGTGCATTGTGAGCCCTGTCTCCCCGCAACAGAGGCGTCGATTAGACGCTCGCGATGCAACGCTGTCGAGTTATGAATATGTAATGTTTATAAATAAACTCCATCTACTGGAAAATTATGGTTAAAATGTTTCGAGTCTAAATCCTTACTAATCTTCTCTATAATATAAAAAAGAATCATCTAAAGTGCATGACATGAGTTTAGATTTCATGTACTTACATTAAGTGCATGAAATTAAACTCATTTCGATAGTTTGTTTTTAAAATTATTCCTTAAAGGACTAGGATTATTTTTAGCAGAGAAATAAGAGGTAGGTGTCTAAAATTATACGTAGGATAACGTAAATGAAGTAACGTTGAGCCAGCTAGTATTATTTATGGGAAACTCTCCATAGAAATTGGTACACAAATGAAGCATCTTCAGATATACTCATGTAGACTTGCTATAATGACGATCTTTATGGGTGCAAGAAAATCTATTCACGAAAAATAAACGTTAAAAATTATGAATAAATTTATAATGCAAAATTCGACATATTATTATCATTATTAGATACTATGAGATATAACGTATTCGAATTAGTACCAAAAGGGTTTTCCAGCAGGGCTACCGCTCAGACCAGATAAGATGCTAACTAAGAAAATAATCTTAACATATCTTTCCTGTAGTACCGAGTGTAATAAAACTTGACTCTCGCATCACATTCACGCGTAATGTAAAATTACCTACAATTTTGGTGCGCGAAATTCGTGCAAATATCAAGAGTACTAGGTGAAACATAAATTAGTTCCAGTGAAGCCGGGTAAATATTGCTGAGTAGTTTGAAATAGTTCGTCGTCTTCAAGATTAGAATGAAAAGCAAATTTTGGGTAAGTGACTGCTTATAAAGAGGTAATTATAGTGACCTAGTGTTTGTTTACTATAGTTATTCGACTTATAGCTTCTTATAACTTCTCGACATCGAACCATAGGACCTGTCGTCCAGTCAGTTTTCGATTGGTCTAGGTCCTCCTTGCTTCAGAGGAAGGTTACTACCCTTCGAACACAGTGAATATTTCTTTATCAAGGAATACTTGGATCTTTTTAGGATTAGGCTAGTAGTAGTAGTAGTGGTAGTAGGCTCCTAAGTAGACGTGACATCTCTTAGACAACATTCTCACTTAAGATTATTTTTTTGATAGTTAAGCAAAAACTACTGGATCAATCATCAAGAAAATATGTTGTACCAACACATATTCCTGAAGGTATTAGAATGAACAAAGGCCACTTTTTATTTCCAATATTTATAGAATTAAATGCGAGCAAAGCCAGTAAAAGTTACTATTAAATAAGGTTATCAAAGCTTACTTCAACTCCAAGCAGATCTCAATCCTGAATTTCTGTGACGAGGCTTAATTATCTAATAATTAAATAAACAGCTAGTGGCCTTATTAAAAATTCAGCGACAAATGAATTCTGTGAACTTGGCTCAAACAGTATGCTGTGAATTTAATATAGAGTTATTTCGTTCTGTGGAAGGTTGATTAGTAGATGTATAGATATGTGTGTATATGTTGCTATGAGTGCAGAACGTTCTAGAATTCTCTGAATTTCAATTAGTATCTGAAACTTAAGATTTTGAACGTAATTGAACTTAGGTTAATGAAATTAATTAATAAAACAAATCTATCGTTATCATGTATTTTTAGAATACTAATTTCGTAAATACATAATAATTTGCCTTTACGCTATTACAGGTTGATTTTGCACAATGTCTTAAGTCCGAACTAAAAATTTTGAAAAAACAGTAATGTATAGTGTAAATTCCTTAGCAGGTTGTATTATTTATTAGTAATAATGTTATTATGACACTTTCACGCAAAAATGACTTAATGAATTTTGGTAAAGTTTTAGTCGCAGGAAGATCAGACCCTTAACACTTAAGAAACGTTTTATCCCGGTATTTCCACAAGAACGAAATTTATCCGGGTAAAACCGCGAAACACGACTAGTATTGTATATGTATTTCATGAACGTCGAATCAATTGAAGTTCGAATGTAGCAGAAATTGCGTTACAGAACTTGTGTGCAAACAATTCAGTAGCAATATTTCATTTCGTTCCGTGTAATTCTAGAAATTGGCACTTCAGGTGTACTGAAATACTGTGTTATCCGTATGTTGGTCTATAACAATAATAAAATAATAACTAAACTCATATTTTATCATACAATACATGCGTTGAAGATAAAAATTATGGTTATAATAAAGATTATATTTGTATTGTGTTCCAGACCATATTTTAGAACAGTGACTTACTAGCCCTACCCAGCGTAGAATAACAAGCACGTGTCCACGTTTCGAAGTTCTTTTATACAAATATCATATTAAAATTTTCTAAGTCCCATTATCTTTGTAAAAAGAACGTTGTAAAGTAAATAAATTAGTAATTCAGATAAAATTCTTCCACAATCGGTTTAACCTTAGAATTTCATCGCTTAACAAAGCTAAAAACCCGATCAACTTTCGATTTCAAGCTCCGTTCTAACCGAGGCTCAGCAGATAATTCCACAGGAATTTAAATGCGAAATGTTGGACAATTATCTCGCTCCTGTTAGGCCTTTGAATGCTAAATAAACAATGATCTACCTTCACGGGTTCGACCGTACTTGTGTAACCCTTACCATTGTAGAGCGTTGAATCGAGTTTCTTCCGAGTTGTTTGGTGAGAATTTACAATATTATACGAAATAAGTTAAGAAATTTAGTATCGATATTTTTTAATTATCGATCATGGTTGCTTCTGTAAAACTAATTTATTTATTATTTTTTATTTTTGGCAAAAACACACAGGCGAGTAATATGTTGCGAGTGCTCAAAATTTTGTGTTTTTCGAAAGTATTTTGGAGAACATGAAACAAGTTTCTTTAAATCTGAAATTATTTAATTATCTTTTATTAGATACAATAAAAAACACGTAAAACGTTTATTCTGTTGAGATGAAATTTATAATTCCGTTTAAATTGAAATTCAATTTCCAATTTTATTACACCGAACCAGTGAGATCTGGAAGTTTTCCTTCCATATTTATTTAGGCCTCTATCTAACTCGCAACGCCTTGCCCGGCTTTTTACTTACCCAAATAAAATATTCAGCATTAATATCTTCTAGGGTCCAGGCCTTTATACAGAGGTGGATACGAAAATAATGAAGGTACATCATTATAGAGAATCCTTGAAGTATTTCCATGAATAAATAATTGAAGCTTATTAGTTTGTTGAAATCATAATGAAGGAGTAATTTCTAGTTTGTTTTTGTTTGTAGGAAAATGTGTAGGATAGGATTAAAAAGAGAAAGAGAAGGTATAATAACATCCAACGTTTCATTTTACTATTTAAATTTAACACAGAAGTACATTAGGTAGTAGTAATGCCAAAGTCTTCAGTCGTTATTCAAAGTTTTTTTTTATATACATATGTAATATCATAAATCTAAAACAACAACGTTCACACTACAAACCTTCAAACAATTTTATTTTCTTTGTTCAACAGTTTCTTGCCTTAATAGAATATTCAGAATATCTTCACATCGGGGTTCTTGCAATATTAAATGATGTTCGCTTGCTATTGATAAAAGGAACGTACGAGGGTACGGAAGAATTCGCTGGAACCTTAAAGTTTTTGGGTTATTGTTTATGGCTTATATGTTATTTATGTAAACGATAAGAGTGTCAATAATGTATATTTTATCGAAGGGCCGGCTAGTTTGTGCAAAATTTTATGCAAAGCTACAATGAAAGATCTATACAGGGTTTGTGAAATAAGCTTCATAACACGATATTCCCGAAACTATACGACAATCGTTCCTTATTAAAAAAAACATTCTTCAAAGTCTTTGTAGTGGCGTTGAACACTTTCTATAAGCACATGTAAGCTCGTTTGTCGATCTCATAAAAAAACATGATATATAATTACAATCTCAATTGAATATAATGACTTATAGGCCGTTAACACATCCTCCAGCTTCTACAAGAGATTATGAAGCGTTGAAGCATTTCTATCCCTTGACTCATCGTATTATTATCTCATTATTATGTTAGAAATTGCATACAATACTGTTATATATACAAATGTTTTGTTATGTTTTTTCCATATTTTTTAACTATAGTTTTCAGTTGATATATCCAAAAAATATGCCAACCACAAAATGTATCTAACTCATAAATACTGTAAATCGCTTAATAGCCCATTAAGTCGACAATAACCTCAACAAATGCCATAACCCACACCTGCACGTACAAATTTTATTAATTTTAATCACCACTCGCGTGCTGACATACATTTACTTTCAGTATGAAACATTACACTCGATAAAATAACTAAACAATGATATTCTTACCAGACTACAGACCCGAAGTTATTAAAGACAGGGGCCCGATAACAATACCATACATTTGACTCTTTGCTATAAAAAAGTTACTAAGAAAATAAAGAAGTCTGGATTAATGTTGTTATTAAGTGTTTTACAAGATTTTGGCTACAATGTTATTAATAATAATAATTTATTTATAGTTCACAATAACTTTTCATTACATTTTTGTTTTACTAAAAATAACAATACCAATAGAGTACGAGTTACAATTCGATCAAAGCTTGAATCTGTAGACCTACACTAAGTTAGCTTGTGTTGTAGGCCTGCATACCTTCCTTTGATAAGTAAAATTAATGAGTTATTATTGATCATAAGCTTTCATGATAGAAGTAGAAAACCTTTACTTTTAATAAGTTAAGTTTTAAAAGCATAATACAGTACTGCACAATATAAAGAAACGTGCAAACAATAACCAACGATTCGTATAGCACAGTCAAGCCTTGGCCAATTTCATTGTTTAAGACATGCAACATTTTGGGGCCCTTTCCTCAAGCAAGATATACTAAATACGGCCCAAACTACGCCCCTTTTAAAGTATCCTTAAAACGTGTATGACTGCGATAAGGCGTATTGTTAATGAGGCACTGTTTGATTAATGCGATACGCGAGTTATTTACGAGTTCCGAAATGTTCGAGTTTTTATAGTTACGCTGTTTTATTATGTAAACGTAAACAAAATTTATATAAAACAATTTTACTGAAAATAGTTTGTATTCGCTTCATACACCTGATCCAATTTTAGTCTGGGGTATTATAAATTCATATTTGATTCCGAAAGTCGAAGTCAAAAATAAAGTTTCTTTCGCAAGTTATAAAACATCAACATACATATCAAAACAAATACTTATATTTATTTTTGTATCAAAATATTGTTTAAACTTCAGCACATAAACTTGCCAGGATAAAGTAATTCCTGTCCAGTCTCTATATTAATATTATGTTTTTTATAATAGCACTCTAACTACTTAACCGATGAATGAGGTATCAATCGAATAGTAATATTGCAAAATTATTTAGGAATTTAGACAAAAGAACTGAAGGGAATAATTATTATTCTATCACACTTAAGTACACGTACAATTAATATTAAAACTATCTGAAAATAAACCCATACCCAATTCAAACTCAATTTAAACAAATTAAACGCCCTCCTGATCGGATTATTTCAACCAATTAATCACTTACCTTATCAAACGTCACATTTAGACTTTAGTGGAAAAACTGGAAAGCAAACAAAAGTGTACCGAGACGCACGCAACGTAGGCGTTGAAATAGATTTTCGTTAATTTAAAATTCACCCTTTCAGTGATAGCATCTAAAATTTCTATACAGTTTACAGGTCTAGACGGTATCTGGTTCATAACCAAATCAATACAACAAGGTCAGGTTTAAATATAAATTTAGAAGGGAAATGTCTCTCTGGAAGTAGTAACCTCCCAAATAAGAATACGTACGTCATGAATGTCTTTTATTTCTGGTAAACGTCGTAAATGGATTAGCTCCCATCAGATAGTACCTTCTATTCTTCTTCTAAAAGGAGGCTTTTACTTCTGGCATTGCTTTGCCACGTGGAAGTGACAAAGGCGTATTTTCCTTTTTGTCATAAACTTTATTTGGGGGGAAATTTTAGTCATACCAGCTCTATTTAGGATACATAGACGATAGATTCACGGGTTATGCAGCACTCGTACGTAGCGCTAGCAACTAAAAGCTACCTCCCCAAAGTGGCTTATAAGGCTGTCTGCTATAAACCTAGTATATATAAGTTACTCACCCTAAAAGCGATGTAAATACTGGAAAAAAGTGGAATGAACTGAAACTAAATCCACCAAATAATCAATAACATGTCCAATAGTCCTTAACTATTTAATAGATTCGATAGTACATCTTTCAATTAGGTTTCATTGAATACCGTACTGAAACGGCTCTACCCGACTGATAATAATTTCTATTGTCTTTCTGATAACTGCGATAGATATTCAGTTGAGAATAATCCGAATTGAACAGAAATGAATTGGATTAATACGAGATTACGTGATGGCTATTTTTATATAGCTGAATATAGGGCATATCAATTTGATGAACTGTTACGAATTTGGTTATAAATATGGTATGGTTAAGGTTCTTAAACTATTGGACTTAAAGTATGAATTGTAATCATGGCTAAGCGATTAAATAATATTGTTCAACAAAAATAAATCTCATAAATTTGAAAGAACAAGACATAAGTCTAGGGTACGTAATTTAAGAAGTTCAAAAGTCAAAGAGATTTTGGCTTTTAAGAGCTTATTAGACATTATTATAAATGATATAAGATATATCCGAATAAATATTCCAAATATGGATATACAAGTAAATCATCAATTATTATCATCAATTACCACAATGTAGGTTGGTACTTTAGCCTTGATCGCAAATTGCTCACAAATTGCAACGTCTTAGCAAAAACCTTTTTCTAACAAGTTATGTATGACTGGTCATTAATTAAAGAAAACTAATGGCCGTTATAATGACTTTGTAACGAGCTAAGACCTAGAAAGTAATATAACTTTTTTAGATCAACGCGAACACTGAAATCGGGGTTTTAATAAAGGAATCCTAGAGTTGGACATTTTTTGTTAAACTTGTTTTCTATAAGTATATATAAGTATAAGCAACGGGTGTTCAGAGTGCCTATCCCGA
>JADANM010003811.1:1730849-1768039 GCA_026213755.1 Eurema hecabe | reverse complement strand
TAATGAACGAACGAAACGTATCGTAACTTACTTGACACTGTTTTTCTGTAGTTTACTTCAGTTCGAACTAGCCCACCTCGTATTATTTTAATATTATTAATACTATTATAATATTTAAAGCAGTGTACTGTTTAGACAAAATATACGTCCGAAATTCTCAAATTTACATTCTCGTAACTCGGTATTAAATTTTGTTTCGCTAATTAAAACAAAACTCGGTCGCGGCTAATTAATGTCCATTTTCAAACAAATCTAATTTTCACCCTTTTTGTTTCAGGTAAAGGCTATATATCTTCCTACATTATGTGAGTTGAACATTGTTAATTTTTATTACTGTTTTATTTATTTGTACATATATAAATTATTTAGATATGTTAGTTAAGAGGTCTCATGAGCAAAAGGAATCTAACCTTTCTCTGAAGAAAAGGGAGTATCCTCGACCAGTCGATCGACCAACTAGCCGGCTATTTGGTGAATCTGTAACAAATTGTACAGATTCACCAAATAGCCGGCTAGTTTTATACGGCATTACTAAATGGTAGCTATGGTATGTAACACGTCGGCGTTTATTTGAATAATCTATAACCTCAGTATTGAATTACTTTTAACGTCTGTTTATTTTCTGACGAAGATACAATTTCTAGGGGATGCGCCTGAAGAAGAGTTTCTTTGAAGCTTAAAACAAAGATTTAAAAACATATTAAAGTGCTCTCTTTTCTGGATTTTTTTTCTGGATTTTTCGCAATACTCTTTATATCCACAAAATACTTAATAAACCTTACCTCAATAGCGTCCAACTCTCCCGGTTTTTTCTATCTATGAATCGTAATAGACCCACTGCCACAAAAAGCCTAGCCTACCTGAAAGCGAAGTGCACTAAAACACTTCGTACAGTTTCGTAAGACAATGTAAATTTTTTGCACTGGCTGTCATGAAAGCACTACCGAACTATTTTAGAAGCGATAAGAAGCTTCGTGACAGAGGAGACAAAGAACATGGACTAGGAAATGTATTTTGAGACCTTACTAATATACAAACGAAATCGAACCCTATTTTTAATAAGCAACAAGACTCAAAATCCCATATAAACATCTTGTATTGAAATGCTCTTAGTGCTGTTTGTAAACAAATTTATATGCAACTGCGATGTGTGTAATCAAAAACGGTATTTATTGGTGTGTAATAAAGTTCATTTTTCAGTGGTCTGTTTGTTTTCAGTGATGCTATCAGAGACAGCCCGTCAACCTTTCGGTTAAGGTTTAGACTTTAGAATGCTTCGTCTAGATTCTAGAATGTTCGAGAATTTAATGCGATATTTGCATGTAAGTCGTCTTTATGTTGTGCAAATGATATGACAAAGGATTCTGTATGTCACGTTTATAGCATCCATGCCTTACGTGGTATTTCTATGACGTCATAATACAGTACGAGTTATTAACTTTTTTTATTGGCTTGATGAAATCTGATAATGATGTATAGAAACTGTTTCTTTGTAATTAAATTTAAGTAAGAATTGTTTATAGGCAATAAAAGTTTTGGAACTAGGACTTTTTATTTTTTAAAATAAAATGCAGTTCCATTTAACTTGTTTATTTTAAAGCACCTATACAATATTTATAATTGTTAGGAATATTAGGAGTAGTTTAGATAGTACGTTGAAGGATTCATGCATGCATACACTACGAAAATATTTCCCTTCCACCGAAAAAAGTAAAAAATAGAAAAACAAATGTTGAAAAATTCTATTATTCCAAATTTAAATTTCTATCGTTTAGAGAGGCGCCAATAACAGTCAAACAAATTGTTATGATAACGTTATAAAGCATGTAACGATAACCGTTTAACGTTATAACTGTTACATTTATTGTTATTGCGCAATAACGTTTTCTCGGACAGCTGAAAGACGTTAACAGTTAACACCATCTGTTGCAGTTTTGTTTTATGTACGCTTGTTTATTATCTCACAAAAATATTATCTAACAAATACTGGGACATGTAATATTCCTTACATAATATGATATAAATGCGAAATTCACTGGGAGTTTTGGATATATAGATGTATGTGTAAAACTATTGAATGGTTCAAATCAGTTTTGTTAACAGGTACATAAGACCCAGTGGTTAACATATCGGAAACTTTTTTTTTTATTTTTTTTAATTTTCAGCCTACGTATTTCAAAATAGACTAATAAATATACCATTACGTTATATTGAAATCAAAAATATCCTTCTAATTTTAACAAATAGACTCTTCTGCTTTCAGTTAATTTAAATAAGCTAGTCATAATTAGGTACACAATAGCGTTCTTTTTCTCATTTCTCTTCTTTCTTATAAGAAATAGCATTATAACTCTTAGTATAATTTTAGTTATAATGCTATATGCTATTACAATGATACGTATTTGTCAGTTACAGACACTATAATTGTTTATCTATTAGCTCTCTTCAAATAGCTTCTTTTATCAAGATTGAAGCCGTAGCTGCTTGTCCAGCTTATCAGTCCCGTACTTATCCATTAGCCGTTAGCTGTTAATCCATTTAGACTTATCTTATATCGCTTCACTCATTAGCTGGTTTGTTCCAGCTTATCTTTTAACCATTGCATTGGCTAAACAAAGAATAATAGAACAAAATAGTGTAACTGTTTCGTAGTGTTGCTTAGTTTGAAACTAGAGATATAATTCTAAATATTAAAAAAGATGTGAAGAATATTGTTAATTAAATGAATTCGAGTTAAAGTAATTTTTAGTGATAAATTGAGTTATATTTGAGTAACTATAATTAATTAGTACCTATAATTGAGTGGGCAATTGCTAATTTGCTGGTGCGAGACTGTAGGAGTCGGTCACGAATTGTTGTCCTGCTTGTTGGTGCTCATAAATGTATAAATAAATAAATAAATAAATAAATGTTATTGTAATTCTAGTTGTAGCTCTATGTACTAAGATGACATTTGTATAGATGAGAGTGTTAAAATATTTGCATGAACTAAAGTTATTATGAAAATTATTCTAAAACCAATTCTTTGACTAATTTCGTAAAAATTACTCGATTTATATGGAATTAAAAATTAGTAAAAAAATGCAGAATCTGATTTTACTCGAGTTGACGTAAGAAATTAATTATCCAATAAATAAAAAAAGCGTTAATACACGTTATTACCCGACTGCCAAAGAAGGAGGGTAATGTTTTTCGAGTGTATGTAAGTATGTATGTATGTCTTTTCCTTTGTGACCTCCTGTAGCCTAAACGGCTTGATGGATTTTGATGTATGAGGTATCGTTAGATTTGTCTTGATTACGGGAGTGTCATAGGATACATTTTATCCTAAAAGTCCCACGGGATAAAGACATAATTACTCTTTTTTTAGTGTGCAGTCGGGTATTTTGTTTTTTTAATAATTTTGAAAAATTCAGTTGCTTGTATATTTTGTAATTCGAATAAACAAAACGACACTGGCAGGTATATTAAAATAAAAAAGAAAAAAATAAAAACGTCACGTTGGTACAACATCGAGATGTCCGTACAGGGCAGCCAACATCAGCAATGTGAATTAATTAACCGTTCGCGCCACGGCGATATATCAATCAACCGTTTCATTTGTCCGTCCGTGCGAACACCGCAATTGTACTCGTGGGGCTTTTGACATTTTTACTAAACACAAACCTGTAAATTTGTAAATTGAACGTTCAATATAATTCAAACAATGGTATCATCTTATATATATAAAAGAAAGTCGTGTTAGTTACTTCACTTATAACTCAAGAACGGCTCAACCGATTTAGCTGAAAATTGGCAGGGAGGTAGTTTAGAGCCAGGAGAAGGACATAGAATACTTTTTTTTGTAACTAACTTGTAAATGCGTACGGAGTCGCGGGCAACAGCTAGTATTAAATAGATATGTTATAAGCGCAAAATTTTTAAGACACAAAAACATCTCAATTAAGACGTCTTACCTTTAAGTGATTGGTTGCCGGTGCGTTCACGCGCAACTGAAAAAACTAACTATCTCTTTTTTTCTTGTTGGTTTTATAATTTATCTCTTTCTATCGTTTTGACTTGTATGTATGTGTGCTGCCGCTGCTTTGCGGAACACTTTTATTGGTTGATTTGTATGGGTATAACATATCTATTATATAATACCATTAATAAAAAATAATAATAAATATTTTCAGGACATTTATACACAGCGCCATCTAGTTCCAAGATAAGCCGAAGCTTGTGTTATGGCAACTAGATAACGGAATAAATTACATATACATCGTTTTTTTGAATATAAATAAAAACATCGAAGGCAGGTTTATCGAATCTTTTCTCATTTAATTATAATCTTTGATTGCGATGTCAGGAGATACAGGAATAACGTGACAAACTTCAGCCATATACAGTATAGTAGCCATATTTAGTACAATATTAGTGACAAATTTTCGCGATATTAATATTACTAACTTACTTAATGAAAGCGAATATAACTTCAACACTTAAGTCAGGAAGTGAATCTGATTATAAAAATTTAATTGCAGACATTTTCAAACGCTTTTTTGTTCCAGACATACAGACATTATTGCCGACTATTTTTAGGGGAAAATTTTACGGCTTACTTTGTGAGAAGTCGATGAAACCCGTACTATTAGAACACGCGATCTTGATTGTGTCGTAAACGATGCGATATTGGTGTCGTAAAAAGTCGAAATTCAAATTACCGAATTGAATTTCGAATGTAGATAGAACGGAGTTAGAAGTTTCTGTTACGAGCGATTGTTTTGAAAGATTTTGATTGAAGAAAAGATTGCGTAAGATTAAAGAAACTTTTGTTTTTTTATGATATTTTTTATATAGATTTACTGCCCTCTCTGAGTCTGATCTGAGGACTATTCCTACACTTAAAATGTCTGTTTTGTTATATAAATTATTTCAAAATACGTAAATTATTTTTTCATCGATTTACAACATAAAGTCTTGCAAAAGAAATACAAATCATACTCAAAAGGCAGCCTCATCACTTAGAAGCGATTTCTACCACGCAACTTAATATAATCATAATCCCACTATACCCGTAGTAGGAGCTACGCATATTTTTTAACCGGACATTATTTATGCACAGTTTCCGCCGGGAACTTTGACAAATGCCCGCAATTTTCGTTTCGCCTCTGCCTTATGTAGTTAACCTGTGAAATATTACTATTTATTTGAATTTTAACCGACTGCGGCTAAAACAATGGAGGGTTATGTTTTCACTAGTCTATGTGTGTCTATTAAAGTTTGGCGATTGAAGTAATGTTAATGAATGAAGTCATGATAGATTCGTTATAATTCCCCGGATGACACAGACTTAAGAATAAAGAAAGAAGAAAATATAAGAGATTATATTAAATAGTTTGTGCAAAAATGGTAAACAAACATCACATACTATCGCATTTATAATATCCTCCATTACTGGAGGTTTGCCATCAGCTCCTTGAACTTGTCTGTCGCCAGCCAACCGAAACAGGTGCTCGACGGTGGCAGAACCCAGTCCACTCCCGGCTCTTGCGCAACCACGATTTTTTTCCTTCTACCAGCGCGCCTTCTCCCTTTTACTTTCCCTATAATATCAGTAAGGACATTTTAATAAAGCATTTTCCGTCTTGTTTTTTAACGAAGACAGACGAAGCTCAAAGTGGGGAGCGTCGGTGTAGTGCACCCGTGCCCGGAGTTGGGATCTATGTATAGCAAAAGTTCCGGGTAGCTCTGCATTGGCTATGGGCTGGCGTTACTATTACCGCCAGGAGTGCGTCCAGCTCGTCTCCCCTCTTCATATTATAAAAAAAGCCTTTGGTTTCTGAAACAATAAAACTATTGTCTACATATTTCGAATCACATTTTATAATAAAAAGTTTAAAAAGGAAAATAAAAAATATATTATATTGTATTTATTCCTTATCACGCCAATAACTAATTAGTTGAATAAAAATAAGATAAAAATAATAACGAAAGATATAAATCATACAAATGTCGTCTGAAGCTAAGTCGTATCAGCGCGGAGCTTGAAATTATTAGAAAAGCAATTCATTGCGTTTTAATTGGAACAGATGACGACTTATAAATTATTATTCCTTACATTTATCTTATAGAATATTTTTAAAAATATTATATTTATATTATATTGTCGTGTTGAAACTTGTACGATAAATTAGACGTTTTTTTGTGAAAGGTTATTTTCTTCAGAGCCAAAGAGATGAATCTCGACAACCTCAACTAGTAACTGAAGCCTAGAAGCTTAAGCCTTTAAGCCATAGTAATTGATGTCGAAACGTTGTACATATAAGTCTCGAAAAAAAGAATTAAAAGCGCGATGCAAAACAGCGTATAAGTAGCGTCACGAATCTTTAGCGCTGAACGAAACCTGCGTAGATGTCAAAAATAAGGTATCGAGGGGACGGCACGGCGCGCGGGGCGCGTGATCGTCGGGTGCGCGAGCGTTGATTGGTTCCCCAGAAGTGTTGTCTTTCTCGCACCAATACGTCAATTACAAGCGCGATTCTACCTATGCGCAGCTATTCTCGTCCAGCGCTAAACATCCGTGACGCGACCTATACATATGTAGCAGCGTACAGTAATGGTCTATGTGTTATTTAATAATTCGACTTCATACTTATCTATACAGTAGCGAAACACCAGCGGCCGTTGGCCCCCAGTTAAAGTCGATCGTTAATGAATTTTACGTTCTTTTTACTGCTAAAACAATATCTTTGGCTAATGAGACGCAACTGTTGTACCACTTCCGTGTATGAAGTATTTATTGCTTCTATTAATTTATGCGCTCCTGGTAGTTCCTAGTTCCTAGTATTGCACGACTGATTTTTTAAAATATAATTTTCTAGTTTATTGTTTGGAGTGAAATTATCTTCGCGTTCACGACAATATAAGGAACACAGTCCAGTCGTGACCCTGAAGATTTACACACAGATTGAGTTTTAATTAATTATTTGAATTTCTTAACAAATGTCACTAACTTACATAAAAGAATCAAGATATAAATAAGATAGCCAACTTATATTGTCCATATACTAAAGCATTTCAATCATTATACCTTTAAAAAAATAAACAAATGATATCTCCCGGCTTTTCTTATGTACTATATGTATAAACTTGCCTTTTGGATGCTTGTCTATTATGATAAAAAAGTAGCATTAAAATCTAAGCCTAGAGGACAGCAAAATATATAAAAGCTCTCAAAATGGATACTAAAAATACTAAGTACTTGTCTTAATACTCCGATACGACACCTATAAACATATTTTAACGGGAGCCGATAAAAATAATCTCTCTCTCTTAAAACAATTTTAACGACTAACTAAAAACCATACATAAAGTCAACATTGTATTCATGATATTAAATCTAGTCTTAAAAAACTGGTTAAGTGCGAGCCGGGATCGCGAGCGAAGGGTTCCGTACTGTCATTCATAATCATGAAACGGTATTTTGTTATTAAATTCGAAATTCTGTATAAAATGCACGTCAAAATCAAAGTCAAACATATATTTAATTAACGAGGCTACATATAGTAACACTTTTGAACCGTCATGGTATTACAAAAAATTTACCACTGCGCCGGTTCGTAAGGCAGTTTCTACGTAGAAGAACCGGCAAGAAACTCTGATAGTTGCTTTTTAAAGCGTGCCAATGCCGTTGTCAATATCAAGCCCAAACGAACAAGAAAAAATACGTTTGTTGTATTCTGCTTTGCAGTTAGTGACATAAATATCTATAAAAATTACGACAATCTGCGGTACCCTAAAATAGATTCCCCTAAAAATCATTACATTTTAATTCATAACTGCCAGTTTTTATAACCACCCTAAACTAATTTGAAATGAATTAAACCATCAAATTCAAAAATACAACTACAGAGTTTATTTTTTTATTTGATGGTGAAATTATTAGAAAAGTACTATTTTAAGTACTAGAAAATAAAGTTGATTATATTAATATATATTTATACCAATGATCACTTGTCAATATTACCGTTTTAAGATCTCATTGGACATACGTTTCTTATATGGAAAGATGAAAATGATCTTCGAGCCAACCAATTCAGGCTAAACAAGTTTTTGCAAAACAGAAATATCAGCTGAGAAAGAGCTATACACAATCTATAGTATTGTTAGTTATAAATTAAGTTAAAAACTAATTAAAAATAACTCCGCGGTTTTACCCGCGTGGTATCTGTTCTCGTTACAATACCGAGATAAGAAATATCACATTTCGTCAACTTTATTCTATCAATAGTTTTTCTATGAAATAGTCAAACGTCCACAACTCGCTCATCATATAATCACTTTATGATTACAATTATTAATATGTATTAATATTTTTCAGGACATTTATACACAGCACCATCTAGTTCCAAGCTAAGACGAAGCTTGTGTTATGGCAACTAGATAACAGAATAAATTACATATACATACTTTTCTTTTGTAAATACATACATACAATATATAGTAACACCCAGACCCCAGAAAAATACAAATGTAAATTACAAATATATTTTTCGATTCCCACGAACCCACGACCCTTCGCGTAGAAAGCAGTTTGTGCTTCCACTGCACCAAGCGGTCGTCGAATTATTAAAAAGATACACATAATATTTTCTATCATCAGCCAGACTAGTTCTATATACCATTGTGGAACAAAAATTAACCGCGACAATGCAACTACTGATACTCCCCTCGAGTAACGTATAAATCAGCTAACCCTTTAACTATGAAATATGCAGTACGGGACAAAAAGATCCCTTTGTTACCACATCATTATCCATACTTTGTTTCACTTCCGACGTAAGCTTATTTGTATTTTGTCCCGTTCATTAGATGCTGTTCATTATTTCACGTGACACATGCCTTTTAAGGGGATTTTATTTTATAAATAAAAACGTTATTTTGGCTCGGTTCCAGTCTTTGATGACGTTTAGAAATAAGATGTTCTGCTGATTATTAAATGTTTTCGCGTGAAAGGGAAACAAATATCGATTCGTTATAACATTAGTATGGTTAATAAATTGGCAATTGGAAAAATATTACGTAGTAGAATCAAATACGACTAATATAAAAATTTAAAATTAGAAGATTTCAGGGGATATCTGGTTCTGTTAAAATGATCGTATAATTCGCGTTACCAATAAAAACTATACTCCCAATTAAGTATGTCTCATCGTTATATTATGTTTCAAATATAATTTGTAGTTTTAACAATTGGCTAGTACAAAAACAATAAAAAACTGTTCCTACAAGTTTAGTACTTACAACAAAAATGAAAGGTGTCTTCTAAATTAGATTAATTTTAGGGAAAATCGTTTGAAATTAAAATGAACATTAAGCTTGTACAATAACGAGTACGAATACATAGACAGCCATTTTGGCAGCCTACGGATTGCTGGAGGCATGACGGTATAAGCACTTTAAAATTTATTGAGTTTCCCTGTACCCACTCACCCTATGTAGACCCTTCATTTGCCTGACACCGGTGTTCTTTTTTCAAAGTTGTGTCAAATTTGGCGGGAAACGTGAGAAATGTCAAATGTGACACGTTGCGAGCAAAAAGGTTTGTTTATGTGTTTCAAGTTGTTTTTCGCTTTTATCTACTACGAACTACGGGTCGCGCCTTTTTGTTCAACTTTATATAAACGTATTAATATTTTTTGTTTGTAATTATTACTATATTAAATGTATATTTATACTTTTTTGACGTTGAATGTTAGAAAGAAATTAAAGAATTTCTTTTATATACAGAAATTTAGAGATATATTTTGTTACTGTGAAATTTTCAATGGCATATTTATGCCCGTTACCGGAATTAATAATCAAACAATAAAATGAATTCTAAATTTGAATTGAATGAACCGTCAAATTTAAACGCAAATTTCAAATTTGGAATCGCCGGTGCTGTCCACAAATAATTATGAAACAAACGCTGACGGTGCCGGCGGGGCGGTTGGGCAAATGGGCAAATAGACCTGAGTAAAACATTGTGATGGAACAATGCCCGTTGATTGCGGTGTCAGCTCGCCGTGTAAGGCATTATGTACGGAAAGATACGATTATCCGGATAACTGGTACAACTACATTTATCAATCGGTTCGTCATATACAAGCTTTTATAAATATTTGTCGTTTTGCCGTAAACAAGCGGTGTTTAATGTTTTTCTACAAAGAACACTGCAGACATTTTTAACGTTCTCTAAAAACACTTCTTTGCCGTCCCATTCTTTTCTTTATTTTCAAGATTTGCATAGTTTTTTGTACTTATAATAAATAAAGAAGAATTTATTAATAGACTTATTGTAATTTGACTACTTAAGGGTCCGCGAACAAAACCACGATACTAGGCTTCAGACTTCAGTACACAAATAAGATTGTCGAAGCCTCATCTGGACACATTCGTGTCTATTTGTAACCAACTCACTCAAGCTGACCGTCACTCGTTAGCGAGTTGAAAACAAATTTGATTACCTAACGACGTACCAGACGTGTTTAAATTGCGCCTACAGGCGATTCTAGCTCTTATAGACTTGTTTGTTTTTACAACTTTCCCCTACTTCATCCGAGACGTTAAAGGCTATTTTTGTTTGACAGCTGTGATAGATACGTAAGGGTGTGTTTTAATTGTTATTAAAACTTGTTTCAGTTTGAGTCTTAGGTACACGCGCCTATGGAATATTTGTTAAGGAACTGTAGGCTGAAGTAAGGATTTTGGAAGAATCTAGAATATATAAAAATCATTTTTGTACGCAGATGGCAATGATAAGGATAATATGATGAAATTTATATTAGATAAGGTTATATCATTCATTTCTTCCCGTGGAATGCCGGGCTAGAATAGCATTCCCCCATATCTTCCCGTGGGTGTCGTAAGAGGCGACTAAGGGACAAAACGAGATGGGATGGGCAGCAGCATCTCCTCTTCTACATCATAACCACCAACTGCGCTCGCCAACACGTCTGCCCAGCGTGGCGAGTATGGGCAAAAACCAACCATGAGTGTGCCATTAAAAGTAAGGCCCCCAGTTCTCGGCAGACCCACTAGGCCCGACCAAGGTAGCGGTCGCGGTATCGGAGGGTCAGGGGGTGCTAAGAATCCCCGAGCTACGGTAGGCTACCATAAACGACGACTTTATCTGGCAACGTATAATGGACGCTCGATGAGACTGGACGAACACCTCGCCGAACTAGAAGTAGAGCTTAGTCATATTAACTGGCATATTCTAGGTTTATCTGAAGTCCGAAGAAAGGGGGAGGACACGATTACCCTGGAGTCAGGCAACTTACTCTATTTCCGCGAAGGTGAGCAGGTCTCCCAGGGAGGAGTCGGTTTCTTAATTAATAAGTCTCTTGTAAACAATATTTTGGAAATCAGCAGTGTGTCGAACAGGGTAGCGTATGTAATCCTCAAACTGTCCGCTCGGTACGCCTTGAAGATAGTTCAAGTATACGCACCGACTTCGACATACTCTGATGACGAGGCGCAATCCACATATGAGGACATCGCCAGAGCCCTCAATAACACCTCGAGGGCGCAATACAGCATTGTTATAGGAGACTTTAACGCTAAAATGGGAGTACAAGTTAACGGCGAGTCTAGTATTGGACCATTCGGCTTGGGCGATAGGAACCACAGGGGGCAAATACTAGCTAATTTCCTCGAATCCCAAGGGCTCTTCTTAATGAATTCTTTCTTTAAGAAAAAGCCCCAGAGGAGATGGACCTGGCGAAGCCCTGATGGTGTAACAAGGAACGAGATAGACTTTATCATAGCGAATAAACGGCACATATTTAGCGTGGCCCTTACTAGTCGGTGATCGCTTCCGGTATTAAACCTATTGATCACTGACACGTCGCTAAATATCGACCTAAAGGCTGAAAGAACGCAATTGATAAAGTCTACTCTTCGGCCGGTGTTGCACCATGTTCCCAACGTATCTGAAAAGTTCCAGATCGAACTCCAGAACCGATTCGACGCGCTGGAAACCACCAATAACGTCGACCAAAAAACCGAAAATCTGGTTAAAACGCTTCAGGATGTTTATCCCAAACATTTTCCCACAAAACGGCGAGACATCGCGCCGAAATTATCAACTGAGACACTCGAACTTATGAGGAGGCGAAGAGAACTACCACCAACGTCTTCGGTGGAGATGAGGTCCTTGAACCTAACCATCCAGAAGCTGACGCGACGCGATCTCCGTCGCTGGAACACACGCGCTATACAGGACGCGATCATGCAAAATCGGGGATCGAAGGTATTTGCTCAAAAGTTAGGTAGGCCTCATCTCACGAAACTCAAAAAAGAAGATGGTAAACTCGCTACCTCTAGGCCTGAGATACTCGAAGAAGTTGAAAATTTTTACGGGCAGTTGTACACTTCGAAGTCGGGAAAACCTGGTGATCCTAGCGTGACTGACCAGCGCGCACCATTAACGCGCCACTACACCGAGGAGCTCCCTGACATTGACCTTGGCGAGATTAGAACGGCATTAGAACAACTCAAAAACAGCAGAGCCCCAGGCGGAGACGGAATTACTACAGAGCTACTCAAAGCAGGCGGAATCCCAGTTCTGAAAGAGCTAGTTAGCCTCTTCAATTCCGTCATCCTGAGCGGTAAAACACCAGAAGCGTGGAGCAGGAGTGACGTGGTACTGTTCTTCAAGAAAGGAGATCAAACTCTCTTGAAAAACTATAGACCGATCTCACTCTTGAGCCACGTATATAAGCTGTTCTCCAGAGTTCTAACAAATCGTCTCGCCAGAAGATTCGATGAGTTTCAGCCGCTAGAGCAGGCTGGGTTTCGATCAGGCTTCAGTACCGTGGACCACATCCATACTGTTCGGCAGATTGTGCAGAAAACCGAAGAGTACAATCAGCCGCTGTGTATGGCCTTCGTGGACTACGACTCTATCGAGACCTGGGCAGTTCTGGACGCACTGCAGAGATGCCACATCGATTGGAGATACATTGAGGTGCTAAGATGTCTGTACAAAGCCGCCACAATGACTGTCCAAATCCAGAAGTCTAAGACAAGGGCGATTCAACTGCGCCGTGGGGTAAGGCAGGGGGATGTTATATCCCCGAAACTGTTTACCAACGCAATGGAAGACGTCTTCAAAACTCTGGATTGGACCGGAATGGGAGTCAATGTCAACGGTGACTACATCACGCACCTCAGATTCGCCGACGATATCGTCATCATAGCAGAGTCGCTGGATGACCTAGCTGAAATGCTGCGCAGCCTGAACGAATCTTCGCAGCGTGTCGGTCTCGGGATGAACTTGAACAAGACAAAAGTCATGTTCAACGATCACGTAATACCAGGACCGATATACGTGGACGGCACTCTTCTTGAAGTTGTTGAACAATACACCTACCTAGGACAAACCTTCCAGCTTGGTAGAAACAACTTCGAGAGGGAGGCCGACCGAAGAATCCAGTTGGGCTGGGCAGCTTTTGGCAAACTACGTCGGATCTTCTCGTCGCATATTCCGCAGTGTCTGAAGACTAAAGTGTTCAATCAATGCGTCCTGCCCGTAATGACATATGGTGCTGAAACGTGGACACTGACAGCGGGTCTCGTTCACAAGTTCAAAGTCGCTCAACGTGCTATGGAGCGAGCTATGCTCGGTGTATCTTTGAAGGATAGACTCAGAAATGAATTTATCCGGAAAAGAACCGGAGTTACTGACATAGCTCGCAGAATCAGTACGTTGAAGTGGCAGTGGGCCGGACACGTTGCTAGGAGGACCGATGGCCATTGGAGCAGACGAGTCCTCGAGTGGAGACCGCGGATCGGCAAAAGAAGTGTAGGGCGCCCCCCAGCCCGATGGACCGATGACCTCAGAAAGGTGGCGGGTTTCGACTGGATGCGGAGGGCGGAGGACAGGGACCTTTGGCGCACCTTGGGAGAGGCCTATGTCCAGCAGTGGACAGCCATAGGCTGATTTGATTGATTGATTGATTGATTTGATATCATTCTTTATGTTTAAGAGTAATGTATAAGAGTAACCATGTTCAATAAAACTTTTTAATTTTAAATATACGTATAGATATTATACGCGATACCAATCGTATTAAACATAATACAATAATAATAAACATAAGATTATATTTCAAGAAACTAGCATTAATAAAAAACAATGAAGAAAAATAATTCCACAAAAAGAAATATCTAAAAGTTCCGTATCTTAATCCGCACTTTCCCGCCAATTAAAAAGACTGAATTTCAAAATAGGAATTTCAAAGTCAACGAATGACATTCGCTATTGTCGACCACAGACTCATTAGCAAAGAAAAAACAATTAGACGGGAAACGACAGCGCAAATCGTGTAATTAATTTACTAACCTTTATTGCGTTGTGATATGTTTGAAAATTGTGTGTGAGCGAAATTTTGCTTTCCGGTGTAGCGTAAGAGCTGGCGAAATTTTTATTGATTTACATTTTGCTAGTTCGTATTTCTGAACAGTGTCCAGCAGTGGATAGGAATAGGCTGAGATGATGATGATGATGATGATATTTCTGAACGATAGATTTGATAGTGCCCGTAGATATTTTGTTTGATATTTTAGTGTATGTGTCATGTTATAGCCGGTGAATGAGCAGCACTAATCAATGTTTGCCGTTCCTGAAAATCTTATAATCGTTTGTGGATAGAAAAACTAAATTCTGTATTAACTAAATGCACCTACTCCTTTATGGCTAGTAGGATGCGACCCTACTACTATTACTACTAATATTTTTTTTTATATATTTTCAGGACATTTATACACAGCGAAATCTAGTTCCAAGCTAAGCCGAAGGTTGTGTTATGGCAACTAGATAACTGAATAAATTACATATACATACTTTTCCTTTGTACAAATAATGTACTAATGGTCCCCATTTCCCCAATAAAAAGAGGTTTCTCATATTAAACACTTTCGTATTTTACATACCTACATTTGCTATATAGTTTTTTTACTAATCTTCGTATCTTGACTAGAAAATAAAATTTTCTTTCTCTTTATCCTTTACATACTAGGTTGCCTGGTACAAATCACTTGTATTGATTTGTACCAGGCAACCTTATTTTTAAATTTTTGTTTTGTTTATGGTGCTATTAAAATTAAAATGATATACAAACAAATACCCCGGCTCCGGCGCTATCTGTACATACATGCTCCGTAATACGGGCGCTTCCTTTGACCATTGTGAGCTGTAATTCAGTGAGCGCCATTGTTCGTCATTTAGAAAGCTTTATACATTGTTTACGCTTTTCTATTTAACTTGAAGAATTTCATACTAAAATGTTCCCTTGTTTTTGTTGAAACTATATAACGTTTTTAGGTACTAGCTGTTTCTCGTGACTTCGTATGTGTCTACTTCTGCTATTAAAAAAAATACATACATATTTGGTCCGCACAGAATCAAATTTTTTTCACATTTTTTACTGATATTTCGCTCTTCTTCGATAAATAGACTAGTACTAAGAATTTGAAAAAAAAAAATTATAACCTTCTCCTATTCGCTATTCACAGATAACAGATATTATTTTATTGACATTAGATTCAACTACTGATTTAATGATAAAAAAGATATTTCAATCATAGTTTTTTTTAGCTTCTTTTATAGCAATACGAGCTGTTCTTATTTATCTGCACATTAAAAGCTATAAGAAGTATCGTTAAAAGCGCCGAGGTGGTCCCACTAAATTGATCGTATACAAAAAATTACAGCGTCCATTACCTAGATTTACGAGTGCTTAGCATTATGCCCTTTTTAGAAATAAAGTGCTTCCGAATTTCTTATAAATAGATTGAGTTTTAAGAATGGTTCGTGGGTATCTGTAGATAGACCTATTAAAGTATGTTCTTTGTTCTAGGAAATATTTTAATAATAAGCAAGATATTTTAATAATGTAATTCTTTATTATATAATTGAAGGAGCAATTTCAAAAAATAAATTGTTGTTTGTATAGAAACTAAAGGATATGTCGTTGTAAGTCCACTTTTATTATTAAAATGGTCTGTGTATGTAAAATCATTACTATCGATATAGTGTAACGTGAAAGTGGTAGACAGACAAACAGTTTTTTAGGTACACATTAATAATGTAAGAGAGAGATAAATAACTGTATTATAATAAATTACTTAAAGCAATATTAAGGAAATAAAGATATTAAGAGAATAAGGAAATCTGTTAATCGAATGTATATCTAACTACCAAATATTGCCGCGGCCAAAGACAAAAATGGCCTGTCACAAACTAAATCTGGATCGCATCGGGCTCGTCACGGACTCGTTACGTGTCTGTGTAAATCAAACAGCCGATGGATGGCAAGTTAAACCAGCTGATACCCCGATTGTGAGTGGAAAGCAACATAGTGAAACTAGATTCGATAGAACGGTATATTTAGTCCTTACTAAGCCCTGGAAATATTCCCGCGGTTTAGTAGGGACAAGTTGCAATAAAAATGAAGGAGTAAAATTCGTAGATTAACCTCCTACGGATGGCAAACCTTTTTTTTTTTTTTATAGAGGGAAATGCTTTTAGGCATACCCGCCGCGTGGCTGATGGTAAAGTGCGACGGGTTATGTGGGACTCGTCTGGCCATAGGGGGTGTTGTGCGGCACGCTAGACGCGCCGCACGGCCAGGAATACCCACTAAAACCCTCTGCCACTCTTAGCCCTTGTGTCGGAGCGGGGGATCACTTGCGCAATTCCGCCTGCTGACCCCGACAGGATTGGCAAACCTGAAAACTTTTGATCTGGGCTCTTAGATCCTTTTTTACGTCAGGTAATATAGCTCTCTCAAACTCAAACAAATTTAAAAAAAATCTAACAACTCTTGTAAACAGTGGTAACGGCCTCACTTGAGAATGGGATTACAATTTTTACTTTTAAGCGTGATATCATGCTATTGTAGAAATAAGATGGCGTATTTTTTGTTCCATAAATTTCAGTAATAGACATACCTACCGCCATATATTTACATATAGCCGATACAGGATAGAATAAAATTATTATAAATTCAAATATAATAACTATTTAATACAAAAAAATCCTTCGGAACACTTGTCTGTCAGTAAGCGATCAACGCAATACCTACATTAAGAATTTTTTGACAGCAACAGTCTATTAGCTAACTTACCTCTAACGCAGTCGGAATGAGTGGCTAGTTTTACATTTAATACAGTGACAAAACGAGCAAGCAGTGTCTCTCATGAAGCACTAATTTAGCGTTAGGTTTCAGGGAATCTCGTTAAGCTGATGCTAATTGTGGAGGTTGGCGCGACCCATTGACGGTGTCACCCTGTAATGGCTTTTAAGAAATGTAATAAATTATTCCGTACCCACCAGGTGACGGGGGCTGAAGTGGGGTTTGAGGTATGAGCTGAAGCGTTTTTATATCATCTTCTATTTAGTCGTTTACATATGAGAAAAATCGATGCAGTGAGCTAAGATTTGTAAGCGTAAGTAAAATTATGTACATATTTTGCTTTATTTTATGTGCCAAAATTTAAGAGAAGAGTACTTAGAGGACCTACCTTAGATACCTATATTCTAGTCTAGTTATTATTCTTAACAAGTTACTATATAAATAATAATGGTACAATCCTTCAGTAAGCATTTATTTCGCATTGAAAAATGTATGTGTCTATACATTATTAAACTTTAAAGCTGACTAAAATACAAAGTCATCATATTTGTTAGCAGTAAATGTTAACTAGCGCCCCACCCCAGCTTCGCTCGAATATATTATGCACGTTTTATACACGATATTACCCTTCCACGTAAATAATTCTATCTATTGAAAAACCTCATTAAAATGGATTGCGTAGTTTTAAAGCTTACATAAGGATATAGGACAACGGAAGCGACTTTGTTTTATAAATACTATGTAGTAACGACGCATTGTTTGTGCCTTGCGCCACTCCCCAATAGCTGACGTGCGACGTGCTCTTATCGTTCTCGGAATTCGTCTTTTACAAAGTATTTTACCAAAAAAGATATCTCGTAGGGCGACTTTGTTGCCCTTAATCATTGAGAGCGATTCACTATGTCTTAGTTCTGTATACATTTTTACTACCGTACTGAAATGTTAGATGCCTCTTCAAGTTTAATATTCGTCTGCTTTCAAAACGTTTTTCATTTGCCTCGTTAGAGTGTTTTGATAACGGGAAATATTCCATCAGGTAATGGCTTTTTGGAATTGAAGATTATTTGTCATTTTTGCTAAAAGTGTTTTGTATTTTTTTTATTAAAATTTATTCTCGTGTCCTTTGGAATATTGTTTAGTATTGTTGTATTAGTATTTTAGTAGAGACATTGAAATTTAGTATTATTGTGAAAAGTATTTAAAAGTCTTATATTTTGAAAAACTATGGTGCTGTTACTTTCTTGACAACAAATAAAATATCACCAAATAAATAAGTTATAAATGTTTAACCTCAAATTTAATACATGCCAAAAAATCCTTACAGATTAAACAAGCCCAGAACATTCCAACAAGAAAAATCGAAGTTGCCTCATTCTATTCCTAGATTTAATTTTAAGTATGTTGATTGTTCTTTTGTGTTTAAGTGTGTTCTGTGAAAAACATAAACAAAATTCCTAACCAAATCCGACCTTAAATAATGAATGTATCACCGGTTCAAACCAAAGGGGTGACCAAGTTGGTGGCATGGGCACATCAATCCTCGTTAATAATTAAGAGTGTCAACTTAGTAGGGTCTAAATTGAAGTGTTTATTAGGCGTGTATGCGGATAAATGAACGCCATTTGTAATGATTTGCACGTGCATATAGGTTAGGTAAGCTAATTTCATATTATGATACTAGTGACCGCCCCGGCTTTGCTCGTATATATTGTGTTGTTTTTTTGTGAGAAAGTAGGTTATGTCGGACTCAAACCGACTAAAACCCCACGGTGTTCCAGTTTAGACGGAGTCCCGGGTGCTCTGGCGGACTCTTTCGCAGCCCCGTCAGATATATTATGATGTAAGCTGTAGGATAGCTGATACCATTTAAGTAGGATCAAACTGCATACGGTGTGAAAATTTAATTTAAGATCGGTTCAGTAGTTTAGGAGTCAATTGCGGACAAACAACGTGACGCGTAATTTATATATATTACGATGTTACTTTAAAACTTGCTGCTTATGGCTATATAAAAAGAATCACAAAACTATTTTGATAATAAATTATTTCGTCTACAACAACATATGTGTATCAATTAGATCATAAGTAATTACATAGAATAGATGTCTAACTAGTCACTTTTAATTATTTTGAATTTAAATAACACATGTAACATTACAAAACATAAAAACACAAGGTTTCGGAATTACTTATAGGTAATATGATAAGTTTGTCCCCTATGATCTTGAAGCTGTTGATATACTTTTGTAGTCGACTGTACCAAAAATCAAGGCAAGGGTCTGAATGTGAAGTATCGACATTTAATAGCCGGCCACCCATTTCGCAAATGGCTCAACATTTTCTTGGAAGGGTGATGATTTACGCGACTGCTTGGGGTGCGAATGCTATTTTTCAATGAAACCCTTTTCAAATGCATGCCCTATTAATTTTCTTGACTTCATAGTTCTTTCTAGAAGCAATTTATTTTTAATTTTAATCAGACTACGAGAAGAATCTATTAATCTTAATATAATAATCGTAAGTTAAAACAAAGATTAGATTAGAAGTAAATTAACTAGTCCTAGGCTTTTAAAGGAGGTACAAACACATACGCCCTTAGCATATTATTATATAATATCAAGTGGTGTTCCGTCAAGTCGTTTATTGTATTTATTCAACTGTTATATACTATAAAGACAAATGTATCTAATACCAAACAAAAAGGGTCATTGTCCTGTTTGGCTTAAAATACCCATTCAATAGATTTTAGTCTTCAATATATTTACTCAAACAAATCGTCAATCGCGATAAGTCCTTTAAATTAGATGATATCTGAAAGCAATACATGACCTCGGGGTTGTGAAAAGTATGCCTCATTAAAAGTTCACAAGTATGTAATGGCTGAACCAGGTCGTGGCGTCGACGAGATGTCAGATGTCTCCAGGAAGTGACACACAGGAAGCGGGGTGACATCGCCGACGTCAAGTTATAAGCGACAGCAACTATTTGTTTTGAAAATTATTTCTTGGGAATTGGTTAGGGTTTTAACTTGCGGTATAAGCTTAAGGATCTAATACGTAATGTTATGTAGTGTTTTCTTGTTTTTCATATATGAGGGTAAAAGAGCTCTTTTAAATCAGGTGACCAGGTTTGTTAAATCAGGTAATCAGGTGATGGTATGTAATCACCGCCGCCCGTGAGTAGTAACGTTGCCTCTATTGTCTTTTCAACCGACTTCAAAAAGGAGGTTCTCAATTTGACCCGTATGTTTTTTCTATGTTTGTTACTCGATAACTCCGCCAATTATGAAACGATTTGAACAAATCTTTTTTCGACGTATAGGTAATAGCTTCAAGGGTCAAAAGGTGGTCCCCAAGGGTGGAAAACGAACTTTTTTATAAGCAATATCTCCGCCGATTATGAACCAATTTTAACGATTATTTTTTTGTTGAATCATGAAGTCGGTTTTATTTTTTTTTAAATAGTTAATAATACTAACTGGCCTTAACTCATATTTTATGTATATCAACTGTACCTTATTCAAAAACTCTTGTTAAAGTTGTTGAACTGACAAGGTATACGGCAATTGTTATTCGCGTAAGCTTTTTATATTGTTGTTTTCCCAACGATGATTCCTCTTGGCAAGAACTAAAATAGTTATAAACCTTTTGTCTTGAATCACTTAATCTGATAAAAAAACCCCATGAAAATCGGTGGCGTAGTTTTAAAGATACATAGGGTCAGACAGAAGAAAACGACTTTGTTTTATACTATGTAACGACTAGAATATAAAGAAAATCCCGCCAATCATCTATGACTTAACTGAAATGAGCTAAAGTACGTTCGCCGCCATTTTGAGATTACCTCGCTGCTACTTAATTTATTGCCGACGAAAGTGTTTGAATTGTTAATGTTTTGCCGTGGACTAGTGCTTTTTTATTTAAACACTTGGCTAGTGTCCCACAATTGAAATGTAGGAATGCTTTTCATTGAGTTGGAAATCGCATTGAGAGAGCGTTGTAAGGATTTTCTTGATGTATTGTTGTTAGATGGGGTTTCTTTTATTGGTTATAATGTGATTGAATTGTCTGCAACGTTTTATGTTTATATGACATTTAATTACGACCATGATTGTAGCAGATGTATTGAACTACAGACAATGAAGGTTACAATATCCAGTATTAATCCAATATCAAGTACCTATTAATAAAAAAAATCTGACTTCAATTGGGAAATAAATGTTCTTAAAAAAGCATTTGTTTCCTAAAAATACTTGTGCTTTAAATAATTATATTACGTTAAATGCCACTGGCATAACTGGACCGAATGAAATTGGCCCAAATAAAAGCATCATCTTTTAACCCATTATAGCCTAGCGGTTCCGTATAACCATGGTTTGTTTCGTATATAAAAATTATAAATTTTGAAGACCCTAAAATAATTCAGGTCAAAATGGATTAAATAAATAAAACAGTTATCCTTAAAACTAGCTGTGTCCTTCGGATTTACCCGCGTACTATTCCTGTGGTAAAAAACAATATCTATTTATTAGTTTTTCCATGAAACAGCAGCAAACATTACATACGACCAATTAGCGCAGTGGTAGCACAACTGCTTTCTGCGCGAAGGGTCGTGGGTTCGATCCCCACACCGAAAAAATATATTTGTAACTTACATTTGTATTTTTCTGGGGTCTTATCTAGTTCCGTTATCTAGTTGCCATAACACAAGCTTCTGCTTAGCTTGGAACTAGATGGCGCTGAGTAAAAATGTCCTGAAATATTATTATTATTGTACATACTCACAAACTTTTATGGTACTAGAAGGATACAGGTGGCGTTACCCCAAAAAAGTTTAATATTATAAATGGATGAGTTCCCAATCAAATTGTTTCGCCCCCGGGGGACGAAAACGTCAATCATGTAGCACTCTCTTTGTTACTGAACGGATCCTTTCTTACTAAATTATTTATGGGCAGAGGCAGAGGCAAAAGTTAAGTATTGCTAGTTTGAAAAATTACTGTTTTGTTACTTCAAAGGCTTTATTCGTTTGTGAAACATTTTTTTTTTATTTATTACACACTAGATGTGCTTCGCGGTTTTAAGCGCGTTGTTTCCCAAACAATAACGGGATAAAAAAAGCCTACATGTTAATCCAAGGTATCACCTACCTACATACCAAATTTCAACTTAATCGGTCCAGCCATTTTTGCATGAAAAAATAAACATACATTCTATAGGATTCCTCTCTAGGATTAAGCTCACAATCTTAAGAACCTACTTAACTTATTTAGGTACCTACCTATTGTAGACGTTACATCTAGTCCTAGTAATACTATTTAAATGTTGGTGAAGATGAACAAGTGAACCGTTGTTTTACTTACTGGGCGTAATCTAAGGTCATCAATTATTTATCATTACCTTTTGTACATGTTTTAAATCATACATGTTTTGTTCCACAGACTTACTAAAATTACATAATATAAAACCTTTTTCTTAAATCTAATATCACTGTCTTTATAAAAAATATATTTTCCATTAAAAGAAGTCTCCCAAGTGAGCCAAATATATGGTCTCTTTGAAGTTGAAGTAATCATTGAATGAAAAATTGGAATCTACAGTAATTAACATGAAGCCTTAGGGAATTTGAAATTAATTTCACGACTTATACAACGTTAACCAAATCTACGATCTAATTTTATATTTAATTTGTAAGGAAATTTAAATTAATCGAATTACTCTTTTATCGTTTTAGAACATCTAACCAACACACTGTTTTAGATTTATCTTAGTAGTAGTAAAGTCGATATAATAATTTTATTGTAAAATATAATTTGCTCACTATCAGAGTAGGTATGACGTTAGGTAAATTAATTACGTAATAACTTTAAGCGGAAAGTTTCTTAAGTAGGACTCTCAATAAATTAAGGGACGCGTTAATTTTTAGATCTCAGACATTTATGTTAATAGGAAACTTGTTTTTTTTATCATGATTCCTTGAGATTTTGTTTCTTAACTATTAAAGTATATTACAACTTATTTTTTATAGTTCATTGTAATGTCATAATATGTTAAATTATAATATGTTAAAATTCAACGGTACAAATTAATCCGAAAGTAACTCTACTTACACAATACGAGTATTAGTTCAAATTCCAATCAATGTCAGAACTTTACCCCAATTTCCACAAGCGCGCATCCCATACTCATGTACATCACGAAGGAATCCAAATGTAATTGGAGTCCAATACGGGTCCGCCTGTTGATACCCGGTATCTATTAAAAGGTCATTTTCCCTTGATCGTGACGTCAGGGGAAAATTATTTAATGGATATTCTACTTATTGGACTGGAAGAATATTTTAATATTTTTTTGATTATAATATAATGATTATTACAGAGTATGTTATTATTCCTAGGGTAGGTAGTGTTTAACACTATATTTATAGTACGCGTCATTTATGTTTAGCGATTGACGAGAATAGCTGCGCATCGGTAGAATCGCGCTCGTAATTGACGTATTAGTGCGAGAAAGACAACACGACTGGGACCCCCGCCCCGGATGCCCCGCGCGCCGCGCCGCTACCTCGATACCTTATTTTTGACTTCTGCGCAGGTTTCGTTAAGCGCTAAAGATTCGTGACGGGTACTAGACCTTCACTATAATTGCATGCTCGAATAAGAACAACAAACGACTAACGATTACGCTGCAATACTTTTAAAATGTATATTCTCTTAGAAACTCCTTCATCATAGTATTAGAAATAGACAGGAACGAAGTCGCGGGCAACAGCTAGTATTCATATAAATGAAGCATCAATGCATGTGGGCTCGCCTGTTGATATCCCCGTATCGACTAAATGCTCGTTTTCCTGATTGACGGACTGTCACGGTTAGCCATTGATAAAGGCATTATGATAGAGGGTTGCTGATAAAAATGTTAGTGGGTTGTTTATTAACTAACGTTAGGGTCGGTTTGGATATGAGGAAGATAGTTTACATTTTAATGTATTTTCCCTTAATTTTATCAATCAACAAGAAGAACTCATCATAATATATGTAGTAAGTCTATAAGTCTGACGTATAATTTTTGAAATGCGGCTTGAAATCTTTAAATATTCTCTTAAATTTATGTCTTCAAAGAAATTTAAATATAACCTATAAACTTAACCCATAAAATAGTTTATCTATTAAAGAAACCGCATCAAAATCCGGCAGACAATTCAATATTTTATATTAATTTTTATTTAACCTTTAAAACATTAATATCATATTATAATTATGGGCAATGACAATGATGATTATACCTTTAATGCTATGTAATGATTAGAGGACAATTAAACCATCAATCTTAATATACATATATAAATCTCGTGTCACAATGTTTGTCCTCAATGGACTCCTAAACCACTTAACCGATTATAATAAAATTCGCATATCATGTGCAGTTTGATCCAACTTAAAAGATAGGATAGCTTACATCCCGGTATTGGCCCGGGATCGGGAATTACGCGGGTAAAACCGCGGGACACAGCTAGTACTATTATATAAAGAAGAAATATTTGATTGTTTCTTAAAATAGAAATAGAATAGGCTCAATGCAATAGGCTACAAAAGTACCCCAAAAGTTCTTGAACTACGACATAAACATAGGCCACTACAATTGCAAAAAAAAGCTTTAATACGTAGATAGAGAATTAAACTTCATATGGGACTTCGTTTTCTATAAATATCTCGTTGTCCACAAAAAAAAACTTTATCACATGTTATCGTTAACCACGTTAGAGTAATTAATTGCCCCATTGAAAGGCGCATTTCGAATTAACTATTTTACGATCACGCTAAAGCACTATTAAACTTGTTAAGTGTGTCCCATGAATTAATACGGGAAGCCTGAACTGAGCTGTTTGAATTAATATAATTGAGATTATATGTATTTTCTTAATGTTTATGGGGTCTTAAGGTGTTTGTGTAGTTCGTTAGATTTAGAAAATCAGGTATATAGAGTGTTAATAAAGTAATATCCATGCCTGAATCCTTATTTTCAAATAAAATATAAATAAAAATCTATGAAAAATAGCAGTGTAACAAAATGTACCGAAATTCGAGGAAATTCTCAAATGCTGGCAACACACGATCAGTTTGTAAAACCCTTCGTTATCAGGTTGTTTAACGAATATAGCTTTTATATTATATTTATATTTAGCTTATTGTTATTATGATTTGTAATTTTGTGTATCCATACTAATATTAAAATGAGAAATTGTGTCTGTATGTTTGTCTTTCTTTCACGACAAAACGGCTGGACCGATTTAGTTGAAATTTGGTTTATAGATAGACGACACCCTGGATTAAAACGAAGGATACTTTTTATCCCGGTATTGCCCCGGGAACGGGAACTACGCGGGTAAAACCGCGGAGAACGGCTAGTGTTAATATACTTTTGAAGTCAGTTAAAGAATACATGCCAAACTCCTTTAAGTAAAGTGTCGTATTTAAAAATAAAGTTATTATTAAAATATGCTTTCAAAATTCTTTATCGCCACCGCTAAGATACTTTAAGGCCCATAAATTGTTTGATAGCGACCATGTTTACATTTTTCCGCCATCTTTAAACGCTTAGCGGTAGGTGTAAAATTTATGATAATATGATAATGATACCGTTATAGTCCTTTGGTTAATCTACAACTGAATATAATATGATTAGATATTTTACTATGATAGAATAGTGTTTTAGGAGGAATGGATGATTCTAACACTTCATTAAATTACTTTCTTGTTCTTTTTGGTTCATAAGCGAAACTTTTAGTAAGGAAATGCCATAGGATACCTACGCGTCTTAGAGAAGAGGAGCATGTCTCAAAACTATGTTGAATTTTTTTTTATATATGATAGGGGGCAAACTAGCAGGCGCGTCTCCTGATGTGAAGTGATCAGCGCAGCCCATGAGCACTAACGTTTTCACGAGTATGTTGCCGGCCTTATAAGGTACGCTCTTTAATTGAAGGTCCCCAGGTCGTAGTGAATTTCTACCTACCACGACCAAATAGGATGCCATTAGGATGACCCATCATCCTGATGACACAAAAGTTTTGTGCAAAATGTCACGTTCTTTATAATCTTAAAGATTTTACAATGTAAATGCAGAATATAACTCATTCTCGAAGGATAGGAGCAAGGGTTATGTTGGTCTAAGACACCACTGTATTACGTCTAAGCTACAGGCTACTACTACCACGGCATACTATTCTAGAATCTTTCAAGACGCACGTAGTTGCTACATTTACGATCAGTCCATATTCCCACCATGAACAAGAAAAACTCCATTTTAAATTAAAGACCTCATTACGTCATCTCACGCATTGATGATTGATTCACTCCACTTTTGAAATGTTTAATGTAGCTGTAAGCATAATCTTATTAACTGATGGACAGTGATTTAGAATCGAAATAGAAATGTTGCGAAAGTTGATTCTTTCGTAAGCGTTTTGGCAGCTCTCCTAAAAGAGATTTAAGAGCATTATCTATTCTATACTAATATATAAAATTGTATAGTCTGTTTGTTTAAACGCATTAGTTTTTGTTACTTCAATCTTGTATGATAGATTGACATAGCAAGCGATGTAGAATATTTTACGTTATAATATTTATAAACTATTTTATTTACCAAAAGAGCAACTATCAGAGTTTCTTTCGTATTCTCTATAGAAAATGTTATCTGAACCGTCGGTACACTACTGTTTTATAATACTATAATGATTCAAAAGTGTAACTGTATGTAGCCTAGTTGAATGATGATACATATGACTTTGACTATACTAAAGTAATTCAGATTTAACGATTGAAAATTTCAGATAAATCTGGTCAATAAGATACTTCAGAACAGCGTGTTTCAATTCCTTTTCAATGTATGTATTATTTGCTAGTTTTAAACTCGTATTTTCCGCTAACAAAATGTTCAAAGCGCGCCATACTTTCATCTTTTAAGGCGTTACGTATAAATAAACACATTTGTTAGTGAACAAGCTGCACCTTGCGTTTTGTTTAAATTCGGACGTAATATTTTACTGCGTCAATGCAGTGAGATCTTATTCGTATCGGCTGTTGGTACTAGCTGTTTTTTATGGGTTTGTTAGTGTTAATAGAATACATTTTCAGAAACTGTTCCATTTAATACTAGCTGACCCATTCCCACTTCGTTGGGCATAATGTTAATTATATTTTTCGGTTTTTTATATAGCCTATGACACTCAGCAATAATGTGGCTTTCTATTGGTGAAAGAGTTTTTGAAATCGGTTCAGTAGATCCCGAGATTACGCCTTTGACAAACACACAAACTTTATTTCTTTATAATATTAGTATAGATAATATAGACCAGCTGGCCCGACAAGACTTCGTTCGTACTTATCCTACCTGTAACTTTATATCTTATATCTTTTTTTATTGGATCAGAATCCTCTCGTACTGCAAGGAATATTCTGGAACCAGAAATCGGTTCAGCTGTTTAAGAGCATAACTCTTCGCATTTGACTTTTCCCCGAATCTGTAACAATTATAAATGTTTATATTGAAATAGTGATTAAGATCTTTCCATAAATTTAGTAATTAATAAATTTTAATGTAATATGCTGTCTGAACAAAATATAATATGTTGAACGCATTCTATATCATTTTATAAAAAAAATCATAAAAACTATTGATAACGATGTCATATATATGTATCATGAAGTGTTGAAGGATATTTTAAATAAATAAATAGAATAATTTAATATATAAATAAACATTTTTGGAGATTCATTATAATATTAAAGACCAGCTGGCATGGTGACTTCGTTCACGGATCTACCTGTAACCTTATCCTCTATATTATAACCTACCCTTTTCTTCTCTGATTAAGAACCATCCTGGTACTTCGATAAATACTCTAAAAGGAATTGAAGAAATTGGTTAAGCTGCTTGTGAGTTTTACATTTACCCACACGTTTTACGATTAATTTTTATAATACCTACTAGCTGTTGCCCGCGACTCCGTCCGAGTTTACTTTCATAAAAAAATTATTCCCCTGGAAACTGGATAAAAAGTATCCTATGTCCTTCTCCTGGTTCTAAACTACATCCCCACCAATTTTCAATCAAATCAGTTGAACCGTTATCGAGTTATAAATGGAGTAACTAACACGACTTTCTTTTATATATATAGATAAGACCTTTGACACTTCGTCAATGTATTTTAAGTAACAATAAACAGTTCTACTAAATATAGCATACACGGGGGGTAGATCTCGTACTTTCAAATGACATGAAGCGACCTTTAATAGTTTTCAACTAGAGGACACTTAGTAGCTTTTAAGATGTCATTTTAACGAGAGTTCATAAAAATAGCTCAGACCTCGCGTGGTGGAAAATTTAATGGTTGTAACTTTTTGCCTGTGTTTTTGGTTGACATGTTTATTTTAGTTCGTAAGAAGCTATCAGCTTACTGCTGGTGAATGTTTGTGGTCAAATTAATATACAAAATATTGTATGTTATATATCAGTCTCAATTGGCCAATTTGAGTATCAAAAAAAACATTAATTAATTAATTATTTTTACATATAGAAATATAAAATAGTAGAATTTAATTTACTTATCACGTATATTGTTATGGTATTGTTAATTTTATTTACCATTTTTTATTAGTAACATTTATAATTACCCAGAAAAAATTCTTCGCTTAGAACTAAAGTCTTACGAGAAATACTTCGCTTAGAACTTCCCCATAAATATGCCTAGACTTAACTCGGATTTACATATAAATATTTAAGGCAAAATAAGTTCGAAGATTTAAAGTCATCTAATTTAGATATATCTTTAGATAAACGGAACAAATCACTGTTGGAAAAACGCCTTTACATAGCTCCTTTCGGATGCAAATAGCTGTATTAAATTTGCAATTTAGACTGTGATAGAACATTGCGGGCTAAGTCATAAGAGACGGCGTTTTATAAAAGACATGTATGATCGCATGTAATTTAATTGTTACACATATGAAGACATATGAAGCTTTTTCATAGTCAAAATGTAAGCAGAAAGTAGTAGACAAGTCGGCAGTTTAAATACAGAAGACTTTTATATAATGTGAATTATGTAAATTATAAAAATATATGAATATAAATTAAATAAAGTCCAAATCGTAGCGCAGAACGTTTGTTATATAGATAAATGGTAACACTGTATCAAAATATCCTTACAGAAAAAACCTACTCGTATGTAATATTAAATAAGAAGTTACTATGCCAAATGCACAAGACTATATATTATATTTTCCTTACCTGGCATTATCCCGTTTGTACGATTCGGGAATATATCGCGATATGTCAATGTGTCATATGCGAGCATTGTGCAATAAAACTTGACTGAACTTGTCAAGAGCTTTATTGGTAGTAAAATTGTAGCTTAAACATCTTTATTTAAGATTCTACAGGTTATGAAACTAAATCACCTATATAAGAAAAATCGTTTACGCTTCTCACATACGCTGTACAGAAACCCTGGCAAGCGTCAACCCTGAAGAGCCTTCAGACAATGGAGTCTCAGCCATTGTAATGCTCAAATAGGTTCCATGCCTCTGTTTACATAAATATTTTTATTAAAGCAAATTTGTTTGTGTCCGCGCCATATACGACATTTTGATAGCCCCCAAAACTGCTTTTGCATACGTTTAACTGTGATCTTACAGCTGATAGGGACGATTTGTATTACTGTTTTACTCTTATTTGTTTTTAAACTGGTTTATAGCAGTCTAGATTTTATTTATAAGACATATTTTTTAAAACTCCATTCTAAGTTTTTCAATGTGTAGGATGTTTATGAAAATAGCTAATAAATCCTCCAAAGAGATTGTTATTAAGACAATTAGATATTAAGAAATTTAATTAAATACACACTCTTATTTAGACTTTAAGGAGATGTATATCTGATGAAAAATCAATCATGGAAACATTTTGCTAGATTTTAATTTTATTACATTATTATTTTCTGTTACTGGCTTAATGAATATGTGTTTTTAGCATTTTAATACCATACTAAATATAAGTTTACTTACAGTGTTTAGTGCTTAACTTAAAGAGGCATTAATAGTACGTTCCCGCATTAAAAACTCATCAAAAACGCACATTCACAGACATTATTTCAACTGAAACACGTCACTAAGCACTTACAATAAACTTCCCTAAGTGAAGTAATAATTCGACAAATACTTTTCCCAGAAATAACTTACTCATGGGGCTGAAAGAAAAATGTCCAGGGATAATCTAGCCGAGATAATTTCCACTCAAGTGTACCGATGTCTTCGCTTAGGGCGAGCAACGCCGCGGGGCGCGCTAACTGACGGCGACTTAGGGGATCTCTTAATTTATAGCCTTTCGATATTTGTAGATCAAGTCATAAGTCTTAGCGAATCGCTTAAGCTTATAACTTTTTTTATATTAGTGTTTAATCATTGTTCAATACAGATGCTAAATGCTATTTTTTTTTCGTTTTGGAACCAAGAAATATAATATGCACTGAATCGCACATGTGATATTTATTGGAGACTGCATTATTAGATCTTCTTTTCATAGAACAATTTGACTCTTTTAAGGGGCTACTCTGTCGAGTACCTTGACTCAAACTCAGAGGAAGCTTAAAACCTCCTTCCTATTCACGCATTATCATTATATTTCATATAATTTTAGTATTTTGCACTTAATTGGTAAACATATTTCTTTAATCGCTTCTATAAGCTCACTCACGAAGTACAAAATCGCTTCCACTCATAACCCCGCGACCTCTCATAACTTAAACGTAAAAGAAATGTTATCTTCAGGCTCATAGCGAGTGAAATAATCTGATTTGTCCATTTGCCGGTCAGACATAACAAACGGCCGGTGCTTCGATTAACAGAATTGCTTTTACTTTCCTACCTATTATTGTTAACTAACGACCTATGGACTACGTGATACAGCAAATATTTGATCTTTGAAGTTAGGTATTGAATAGGCTATTCTGTTTAGCGTAATTAAACAGATACATGGACGTAGACCTGGCTACAAAAGGATATCTAGGCTAGAAATAGTCGAAAGTGGTTATTTTGAAAGTATAAAGCCATTATGATAGACAACCTCCAAAATGTAGAAGCAGAAAAAATGTAGATGACACGATAAGAAGAAGAATGACCGTAAAAATTGTATATTTTCAGAACTTGTCAAAACAGAACTTATACCAGTTCACACCGTATCGGCAAATTATATAAATACCTATTTTAGAAACTGTAACATCTTTCTATAAGGCACCGTATAGAGGCAATCCACTCTAGAGCTGTCAAGCTCCACGATGACCATTTTCTCTGGTGACTCGCCTGCTCGGTAAAAAAATAAAGAAAAAAACTGTGTCTGCTTTTAACCGTTTTTTTTATACATTGAGTTGAAAACAAATTCATACTAATATTAAAAATGTGAAAGTGTGTTTGTTTGTTTGTTTGTCCTTCACGCCGTAGCTAAGCAATCAATCGACCTGACTTTTGGCATACAGTTAGTTAAAAAGATGGAGAGTAACATAGGCTACTGTTTAACTGGAAAAAAAGGGTTATAAGGTGGGAAGAGGGGGGTCAAAGTCAAAGGACGGAATCGCGGGCAACAGCTAGTATGTAAATAGGTAACAAATCAAATAAATAAAGTTAAAGTCACAATTTTGATAAAAATAGGGATCAAGAATGGGGAGAAACGGTGACTAACTAGAAATAAAGCGTACATTTGTCTTAATAAAGATTTCATTACGACATACACTTTTATCTCATACACTTAACGTAATTCTGTTTGAGTGAAAAGCCTTTTATTGCTTATATTTTTATTTTGATCTATTTTATTTTTTTATATGGCAATAACTGACGTGTCATTTGATGGCAAGTGTCAAACGTCACTTATAATATCAGCGGTCTCTCGAGTGAGTAACCAGCTGTTCTAATTTTGAAAGATGTGTTTTTTTTAATAAGGCTAAAGTTAGTTGGTTTCATAGAACATAAGTTTCTTCTTATAAAATTCTTACCTCTTATAAAGTTTTGTAATTCCAATTTAGATTTTTGAATGATGAATGAAATGATAATAATAATTATTATTATCTTTTTTAATAGAAGTATGATACATATCTATTAAACGGTGCTAGTTGGTTTGAATTCATACGATCGCCGGCCAAAAATAGTGAACGCAAATGTAACTAATGGCTGAGCGACAAAAAGCATGGCGGTAATTTGCAGCGTATTTATCGTAGTTATACCGTTTATCGCGTCATCCCCCGATGCGCCAGGATTTGGTCCTCGCTATGCAATCACTTTCGTACTCTAAAGTTTCTTATATAAACCTAGCGACCAGCAGCAGCATATATTATTCATGTATTACACATAAACCTTGCTCTGGAATCACTCTATCTGATTAAAAAATCTCATGAAAATTGGTTGCGTAGTTTTAAGATTTAATCATACATAGGTACAAACAGAAGAATGTGACTTCGTTTAATACTACGTTATTATAATGCAGTTCCACTAGTTTCAATACAAAACTTGAATTATAAATTCAGACTTACTTTTAGGGATGTTTGTTATAGGTTTGGAGAGGTTTGGTTCAATATTATAGAGTATAGTAAAGGAAAGAAAAACATACAAATGAGATGTCATTAGTTGACGATTACGTGGTTCTTTCATTCGCTGAAACGTTCACAAATCTACATTGAAGTTAGACATTTTATATCGGAATAATGATTCCATAATAGCAACTGAGCTATCGTATAATGACGAATTTAAGTAAGACATTTTATATCAGAATAATGATTCAATGATAGTAATTCAACAATCGTATAACGACGAATTTAAGTAAGACATTTTAAATCGGTATAATGATTCAATGATAGCAACTGAGCTATCGTATAACGACGAATTTAAGTAAGACATTTTATATAGAATAATGATTCCATAATAGCAACTGAGCTATCGTATATTGACGAATTGAAGTAAGACATTTTAAATCGGAATAATGATTCAATGATAGCAACTGAGCTATCGTATAACGACGAATTTAAGTAAGACATTTTAAATCGGAATAATTAATGAAATAATGATAGCAAAGCAATCGTATAACGACGAATTTAAGTAAGACATTTTAAATCGGAATAATGATTCAATGATAGCAACTGAGCTATCGTATAACGACGAATTTAAGTAAGACATTTTAAATTGGAATAATGATTTAATGATAGCAACTGAACTATCGCATAACGGCGTCCATTTGTAAAACGCGGGATTATCGGGAAACCTCCGGCAAAAACAGTTGGAACATAAATTTGGCCCAATGATTCATGATAGTGCAAAGTTTTTCCCTCGCTTAATTGTGATTTTTTATAGACTGCAACATTTTACGCTGTTAGGCTAAAATCGATTTATATACTATACTATTTGTCTTATAAACGATCGTTACAGTGAGATACAAAGCGCGAAATATTTATTAATATAATATGACTTTTCTGTTATGTATTATTCATCATTAATTTTAAAATAATACATTAAGATAGGTACATAGGTCGAAAAGTAAAATAAAATCAAAGCTAATTCAAAGGCGAAATTGTTACATTTGTCAGATATTATACAATATCGTATGCGAAATATATCAAAAAAGGAATCAAGCTTTAATGTACCGTACGGTTACGTAGATACCACGCGAAAAAAACACAATATGTATTATATCGTGATTAAGAACTATATCTATTTAGTATAGTTTTATTAAAAAAGTAAAATAAAATTATATAAAACTACCCGCAGTTAAACTGAATTAAACTCGAAGCACTTAATTAAGCGTCTATGAAATTAACAGAAAGTGAAATATTCATTTCGAGTCCTAGTTAGTGGATAAAACTCTTTTTATCTCGTTGCCTTAACTTTGTTACACTAATGAAAACGCGAAAGAAATTCAATTTACGGTCAAACGCTTGCGAAATATTAATAAGAAGATATAAATGAAGATATAACTCGTGCTCATTAGATTAAATATAGCTTGTAGAGTCTTGTTGTAAGGACAATGATGATTAGACTGATACGCCAGTATCCTGGTAGTGGTACCTACCACTTTATTCCACTAAAGCGCTAAATGATGTGGTACAGGTACCTATGTAGACTCTTCCACAACCCCATCAGGCCGATAGTGTACCAACTTCTTAAAACAAGCGTATAATGACGACTTCAGACATATAATTGTTCGGTCACTTGGAGTGGCAAAATGAAACTGTTATAAACTAGTTGAAAACTATTATTTACAACTACAGCGTGAAGGGAGTTGCGTTGGGTCGTGTAATATAATACCCTATGCCATTTAATTTTTAATAATTTTTTTTCAGAACCAACTTCGTGCTTCAAGGAATCTTTAAAAAAGCACTTTTGTAATTGGTTGAGTTGTCACCGAATAGTGCACTTAGCAACACGTTTTGCGATTTATTTGTATATTACTCCACATCCTGCGGTTTCACACGCTTTAATACATGTATTATACATATAAAAATTTCTCTTGAAGAACTGTTAAAGAAGAAAGTCAACTGATAAAGACACTACTGTAAATCGGTTGAGTGGCTTTAAATTTTTTTGGATACGAATAGATGGACAGAAGAAAGCGACTTTCTTTGATACTATGTAATAATAAAAATAAATAAAAAAAAGATTGTATATATTTAAAAATGTAACTACATATTTATTGTATAAGTTTTAAACAAAATTTTTGTGGAACTGGAAATAAACGGCTATATTATTATTATTATGTAATAATAATCTGTTTAGGTTTTTATATGACATCGATGTGTGTAAAACTATTTCAACAGCCGCTTTGTAACGCTATTCAAAAGCCATGTGAAAAATGCGTTAACTCGTGTTCGTCCAACGCTATCGTTTTGACGAATGTTCACAAAAGAACAAATAACATGCTGTTTTCATTCCGAAAATAGCTTCAAACGTCAACCGGTTGATATTAAATAAACCGCTATTTAGTTTTAATAGAATAAATAATCCAGAACTATCTCATGAAAAACCAAATTCATAGTTTTTATTATTACGTTTTTTATTATCAGTATAAAGATTATTTAGAATAATATTTAAAACACAAAATTGAAAATCTTTATTGTCACAGTTCAGTTTTATAGTTTGCCTAAAAGAGATCGCGTTTTGTTTGTATTTATTATTATTGTGATATTAAAATACAATATGGAATTATTATATATTTACGATGAAGTTTTTTCACTAATTATTAATAATATAAAAACGGCTATTCCAAGACTTATTTTTGGTTCTTCTATAATAAATTAAGCTACATACTTTATTTCTAAACAAACACTATCCTTAATGCTTAAAACAATACTCAAAAACAAACTGAAAGAAATGAGGTAGGTCTACTTAACAACAATATGAACAGAAAACAAAGCCCATAAGCATAAAATCTGTAACCGCCAATAGGACAATAGTTTTGAACGTCGCAGTTCTATCGAGTGCCAACAGCGTGGTTGCAAGCAGCCAATTTCACATTACCTTCGCTCCGGTGGCTCCCCTTTGACACCCATTTGGCTTGTCTTATTCTAGAACTTTCGCTTACTGTCATTCTTGAATTGGTGACTTCGTCTTTACTGTTTTAAGTAAATTAGTCTATGTGTGAATGTAGGAGGCTTATAATACAAATAATGGTTAGCTATGAAAGGTATCCCCTTTATTTGATTACGAGGTTTCTATTGTTGCAAATTTTTCTTCTGTGAATATTTAAAAAAAATTATTAATAAATTATTTATTTTATATGCGTTATATATATTATAATAGCAGTCATTTTTACACGACAACAGTATCATAAATTGAATGGAACTATACAATAAAACCCAAAACTATCATTATTAAGTAGCTGATTTTGTTCCAGGTACGGAAAAGCAGAAGCAAAATGTGACGCCTCCATTTTATTTCCTTTCCGTCGTCCTCCTCTTTCTTATATTCCCTCTCTCTTATAGTCCTTTATTTCTTCTTTAGAGCCAACCCACGAAGATTACTCAGCTTAGCTCAACTACAAAGGTGGATAATCTATATTAATATTATAAATGCGATAATAACTCTACCCGTCTGTCTGTCTGGTTGTCCTTTCATCACGCTAAAACTAATGAACCAATTAGAACGAAATAAGGTATACAGATGGTCTAGAGCCTGAGATAAAACGTAGGCTACTTTTTAACTGGAAAAAAAGGTAATAAAGGGGTTAAGGGGGGTCAAAGTTATCCACGAGGACGGAGTCGTGGGCAACAGTTAGTACTAAATATATCATCCATGTCAACTTTGTGTGTTTAATTTGTGTATAAAGAGGGTGGTTTATGTCCAAAAGTTTTTACAAGCTAAGTCTCGAATGAATATAATTTTAATTTCAAAACGATAGCATCTAATCGTATTAAAAGCCAATTAGCATTTTGCTTGGCAAACTAAAAAGCATCTATTAGCAAACATCAAAATTTTAAACAAAATATTCCATGAATGCAGCCTAATATCGATCGTCGTGCCAGCGCTCAAGCAAATATAAGATTTCACTAAGAAGACCGGTATTTTGAATCTAAAAAATTAAATAAATAGAGGGGAAACGCATTGCTGAAGTCATCTGTCTTTATTTACAAACATCGGGAGAGGAATGACGTTGTAAATTGATTGATAGCCCGATGTTAGAGGATTTAACATATTTGTCTTAGTACCACTGGATTATTGGTGAAATGTTTTAAGGTGTTAGCAAAAAGTTTTTTATGTAAATTAAGGCTGGTTACACATTCGTAAGATCTGTTTTGTAAGTTTTTTTTTAATTTTTTTATCTAAAATTTGCTTTTCGAGTTGATTGCTTATTGTCTAGATGTAAGGCCTTTCTAATATTAACGCAATTGTCAACATTTAGTTTATAACTTTCGAAATTTTTCAAATCTCCTAAATGTTATAATAGTAATAAAAATAAAAGCCTTTTAATTTTTACACCATTCTATTTAACATTG
>JADANM010003811.1:1709169-1720789 GCA_026213755.1 Eurema hecabe | reverse complement strand
AATCGAGTCATGGTCAATCACAGCTCTCTATCTCAATCAGCCTCATCGGGGCCCTGAACTCGTAGATGTTCGCTTTAATTTAAAACTACCGGCTTTATTGGTTTTTGACATTTTGTATTACAAAAAAATGAAAGAAACACAATCACCCTTATATCTCATATCATAGAGCAACAATGGACGTGTAGCCTGACAGGCTCCGTTCAATGTTCAGATGGTTATTACTGACGTGATATGCAATGAAGGACGCAACCTTCTTCCTCGTTGGTAGTTTTACAAATAAAACAAAAGCTACTGAGACGCTCAATCGCGGGGAGTTGGAGGAAGTAGGTAAAACTAAGAAATCGAAAACCTCGCGGAGCCTGTGAGACTCCACGTCCACACTTAAAGGTTAAGAAACAAAGCTAGGTAATAGAGTGTAAGCTATTTAATTATTGCTTAAACATTTAAATATTATGAACGATTGATATTCTGTTATAATGAATGGAATATACGACATATTTGTAATATTTTCTATAATAACTAATTAAATAAATTAAAAATAAAAAACTATAATACTTTGTTTTTTAAATAAAATACAGTTCCGTCTTACGATTTGTATTATTATTTGTAATAATTTATCTAGGCTAACAGCAACACTGTGTGTTTTAATGCATAGTCATAAAGAAATTCAAACAAAATACATTGTCTAAAGAAACAAGCCTTAGGAAAATTTAAATATCCTCGCAATCGGGAAGCTGAAAGTTTTCCAGTTAATAAAATTAGCTGATTGTAGGTAAACGGTGCAGTCGAGTTACTGTAAAGGTCGATAAAATCCTTGCTTTTTCTTTCCCTTGCGAAGGGTTAGGTGCTTAACGTCGGCTTAGATGTTTTTGTTAATTTTTTTTGTAAACTTTTATTGTAAATAGGATTAATTATTTAGTGTTTTATTTGAAATAGGGACTTTACCTTGAGTGATTTCGATTTTTTATAGGATCAACAATAAACACTTACTCCACTATCTCAACCATATTACAAGGTTAACTTACAAGTTCTTACTGAATTCGCAACTTTGATTACCGGACTATTGTTTGATTTTTTAATAAAATAAACTCAACAATCCTACTCCCTTCCACCCTACCTTATATCTTGTTAAACCTGTTAGGCACTGTTTGAGTGGTAGTCGCTTACCATGATGTGAACTTCTTGCATAGTTGCAAAGAAATAATAAAAAAACTATATCACCCGTTAAAAAGGACAAACACACTGAACCATTAATATTAGTGTGGATAAGTCGAAAGATAGGTAAACAGTATTCGGTGGGGTCTCGAACATTCCAGCTTGGTCACGCCACCATAAAACATTACTTCGGCGTTTAAGGAAAACAAACTAAAACTAAACTAATTAATTGCCAAGTTACTATGTAAATGCACAATGCCCGGGAAATGTGGAATACGGGTCTTGTGCTTAAGAAACCTTTTTATAATACTTTTCGGATGTATTATAGTTATAAGTCTTATTGGCTATATTTATACCCAATACGTTTATTTGTAGCAGATTTAACACATAGATTTCTCGTTGTATCTATAAGATAACATCGTTGTGACGATACTTTTAGGTTGACAATATCGATTAAGCTATTTTACAAGAACTGTATCTGATAAAAGCCTATAAAAAGCATACAACCTCCAAGCGAACTGCCTACAAAATGGAAAATGTTCGCTCATTTTACAAGCAGTGTGTGAAACTCTAAAGCCCGAAACATACGCTAATGTAATTTATAAACCATAAAGCAACGATAGGGCAAAGTGCAATAATCATAAAACCCTGGACGGTGCCCGCATTGCCCGGCCAATGTGGAATTCACTCTACATAATTTAACACGTGCAAGATAATACTACTTATTAAGCCTTATAGGTACAGTACACTAAGGGTAAAATAGGTATTTTTTGGGTAAGTACGGATAGCAAAAAAGGTGATGCAATTTACATTGGGGGATCGCTGATTAATTTATTTAAATATAATTGAAAGTAGGTATTTTATAAATATTATTTTTTATCAATACTTTATACTAATAACGAACTCCTATTAATAAAAAATAATAAAATAGTAATAAAAAAATCAATACTTTTTTTGCTGACCATACACCAGTTATTTATGTCGGTATGTCATAGTTTGCATAATATTATACGTACGTGAGAATTACTGCGTTGCGGGTGAAACAATTATCATTATTATTTTAGCAGAACTTGTGTTACGACTTTTGTTGAAAGCTGAATTGGTTAGTTTTTCTTCAAGTTCAAATTAAAAATCCTTCTCTTGTTATTCAAATTATACATTATATTAAAGTAGGACTACATTAGTAGATAGTATATTTTAAATATATACAAGCTACGGTTCACTGTTTCACTCAATTTGTATTGATTAAATTTAGTAGTTTTAGATATAAATCATGATAACCAAAAAAATCTTCATTGTGATAAATTATTTGAAAATAGATCTTACGTATTCATGCAAGTAGCAAAGGGTAGTATTTTGTTTTTAATATCCACGTGTATTATATTAATTTATTTATTTACTGAGTACAACCACATCATACATAATTAAATATACACAAACAATTACTTAGGTAACAATTATCTATTATGCATGACAAAAACGGTGTACATAATTTAGGCCGAAAACATATTTTTAAGACTTCATATAATATATTTTATTAATTGAAGATTTTTTTGATGCTAAAAAAATGAAGAATTAGGAACCTATTTATTCCATTCCAAATTATATTTTTTATAATTAAGTTAAAATTTAACCACGATCCAAAGATGATTCTAATTACATTTAGCTTCTCGTATAATCAAAATTTCCAACTTCGGGCGCATTCGTCGCATAATAATTCGCGGATCTGAATTTTGACAGCGTCCAAGTTCATAAATTAATTAAGATGGCAGCCGTCATTACGAATGATAACGGGCTCATTTCGATTCACCCTCGCTCTGACGGTCTGACCCCAAACAGTGGGTCACCAGCGTTTTTATTCTGTGGTTAGAATGCCATTTATTATATAATACTAGCTTTGCCCCGCGGTGTTCCCCGTTATTTATTAGGGAAAATATATTGTGTATTTTTTCGAGGTTAAATCTAGCCTATGAGTTAATCCAGAGTGTCAGCTAATTCTATATTAAATTTTATTAAAATCGCTCCACTCGTTTAGGCACGAATGATTAACAAACATACACACTTAAAAATATACAGCTAAAATTATTTTCTTCGAAATTAATATAATTACTGGCAACACCACATAATACTGTCATTTCTAACGACATCCTCATTCGGATTCACCCTCGGACAGTAGATCACAATTTTTTATCTGTATCCTACCTCGTGACATATGGAAGTCACTTATGACGTGGATTTATCGTAATGGCGGCTTATATTATGTTTATATCCTCTTTAATGTAACTCATAATCTAGCAGCGCAAAGATAATTATAATATGTTTATTCTTATATTATGGCTATATAGCAACTTATTTCAATATATTATTTTTAAAGGTTAACAAAAACTCTTTGGTACTTAATTTGGGATATAAAAATATATGTAACCTTTACTTACTTTAGTTTACTTAGACCACTAATACTCGCAAACTACAGATCGGATTTAAATGATTTTTGCACTGTTAGATTCATCATTATCCCAGAAAGTTATGTACATAATAAATGTTTCAAATTTGTATGCCCTTTATGATTCCTGAAACAATTAAAAATTTAATAAAATGAGTAAATATATTGAAATAACGTCTTAACTACAAAACCCTGTGTAGTCTACGAAACAAGGAAATGTTTAAAATCTCCGTGCATCGTCTTAATTATCCATAAATCTGTATCTAGATAGCGCTGGAGTTACGACTGCACGCAGCTAAAATGCAAAATAAAACTGATATCTCTATGCAAGCTCCTTGCCAAAACGCCACAAACCACTTATTTAACATAGTAAGGCTATAATTATGTTCTACGCGTACATATTATCCTGACTGATGTAGCCGCTAGCGAGCTGTGAATCGCGCTTGTAATATTTTTTCTACTTGGTATATATACGAGTTCTTAATATCATACTATTGGAGTCTATTGGCTAGTTAGTAGTTCGACTGGTTGAAGATAAGTTTGGTTCAGAAGAAGACTTTACCCTTGTTCCTTTTTAAATAATTAATCTTTTTATTGCAAGTAATTTCCGTCTTAATAAAGATAAACAAAAACTGTATTTTACATTTTTTTTAATTCTAATTTTTACGTATCATTACTTGATTTACTTTTATAAATTATAATTAGAGATAAAAAGCTTACGAATATAAAAAATCGAAATATCGACTTCCAATTCTTTTACACAACAAAAGTTAACAATATTTCATAAATAACGAAAGATTCTACGTACGAAATTGTAACAAATTCGCAACAAAATTCATTTCAACGGAAATTCAAATGAAACTGCACAGTATTGTCCATTCAAAAAGCAATTGGCAGCACCAGCTCTTATAATTTATTCAGTGCTTAGGACGGTACTTTAATTATCGCCATGTGACGTCACAATAAAGCACAAAGTGGGTAGTCATAAATTTTTAACGTCTTCAAAAGTCGAGAGCGCCCTTTGTGACTGTGTTATGCATTATCATCAAGTAATGCTTTTGAAGGTGATAGAAGTTACTTTTAGCTTAAAAATCATTTACGTCTTACACAATATTATGTCGGTACTTAAACCTACAATCAAAAATTATATAGTCTCTTATTTAGTTTACACCACCGCAAAAACCTTAAAAGATTTCCAGTAATTTATAATTTATTTTATGTATGATGTGGCCTCATCCCTAATTACCTACAACTATATATATAATAATAAACTTTGCTATATGTCGCGGCACGGATGTTTAGCGCTGGACGAGAATAGCTGCTCATCGGTATAATCGCGCTCGTAATTGACATATTGGTGCGAGAAAGACAACACTATGGGGAACCAATCAACGCTCGCGCATACCTTATTTTTGATTTCTGCGCAGGTTTCGTTCAGCGCTAAAGATTCGTGCCGCTACTTATACCTATGTCTACAAACTACACAACTTCAACTGTCGCGAAGTGGCGTCACACTGAGCTCAGTGTAGTCATAAATTTTTAACGTCTTCAATAGTCAAGAACGCCCTTTGTGACTGTTTTATACATTATCATTAAGTAACACTTCAAAGGTGTCGCTGTATCTTATTTACCACTTTATTGAACGACAATATTTTGAGCTTTCGCAACTATAATACTACTAGAGTTGAAAAAAATATGAAAAAATATTTATTTAAACAACATACATTACATATCACATATCAGTGGCCTTCACACTAGGCGAACCTGTGCCGTGAAGACCTAAATTTACCAAAAACCTAATTAAAATCAAAACATAATTGACAATATTTATGTAAAATTCAAAATGTTTCTTTAGAGTTTACAATTTAAGTTAGCCATTAATTCTATTAAGTTCTATGGTAGGACTACACATAAGAAAAGACCTTATGCCATCCTCAAAATCAGGATTGACTACACATTCGTAATTCCTTATAAGAGGTACGATTGGCCAGAGACAGTTACCAGATATTGCTGCTGAATTTCAGCACTGCGCTTCACATCATAGGTTGTACTATCCGCACTCAGTGTCAGCTGGCAGTCAACCAAAGTGCAAGAAATTTTAAGCCACGTACCACCACCTTGTAGAATAAGATCTCTCGTGTTTTGCTCTAAGAAGAGAACGTACATCTTTAACCAACCCTCTCCAGAGTTGTCAAGCTCCACGAATTTTGATAGACGGCGATGACCACTTTCCATCTACAAATAAAGGTGTCTCCTGCTCGTTTCTCTGACTGACTGAAAAAAGTAACAATAATCTCTATAGATACATATTTATCAACACGCTAGAAGGTATAATAACGTCGTAATAAACAGCTGGATAAACAATAAAATTAATTTCCGTAAAAGCTCCTTTCCTTAACGACGTATCAATAAACCTGAGTAAGTCGTTAATTATATCAAATGCTCCTTATATTTTTATTTGTTTTGAAGCACGAAATACTCAGTAGGGAAGTGTACTTAGGAATATCGCATATCTTTTATGAACGATTTTAAAAATATTAATTGTATAAATGAATAAAACCAATCGATTAATCATAGTCTTATCTTATACTTAGAATAATAAAAAAAACTATTCTTAATTAATTTTAATGTGAAAAGTTTAAACAAAGATCGCTTACCGTTATCAAAAACTTTCAAATAATTTTGTATCTGTAGCATCATGTCAAAATATCTGGATGTCACAGACTCCTTAAAATGAGTTTTTAATAACTTAGAAGTATTTTAAATGTAACAAACAATTATAATTATTAATTTTCATAACTAAGCTATCACTAGATATAGCACTAACAACTTTATGTAAGATTAAACCTCCGAATCCATTAAAACGAACTAATAAACGCACACGTGTAAGAACACTAAAATTAATGACATTTGAAACGTCAAAATTCGCGCCATTTCCTGTTTTACGACAAACGATATACCTAATAATATAAGTCATGAAACTTTATAATTATTTGCGTAAAACGGTTAAATTTAAATCGATTTATTTTTACTCAATAATTTTATAACTAATTCATATACTAATTGATAAAAAAAATAACTATAATCAGCTATATCAAGTGATATTGACATATCAAAACCGGACAAATTTTCGTTACTGGTAGATCATTAGATGAATATGTATTTCGTTGCTTAAAAGAAACAAAGTTTATAATTTTTTATAAAAAATTTGGTCAAACCGTTAGTTCGAGGCATGTTCTACAGACAAGCAGGAACAATATCTTTGACGTCATCGTTCCGTTGCCAAAATTATATGCGTCTTAGTTTTTTTATAAGACTTTGTTAACCCATTATTTATCATAAATGTTGAGTAACATGAAAAAGGTATCAAAAACTTTATTAATATGTCCATATTCCAATTTTATATTAACAAGTTGCCTATTCTTATGCACAGACAAATATTAAATTATATTCGTATCTTAAGATAACTCGTATCGTGGGTGGCAAAACACATATAATATAATGTGTTAGTTACGAAGATAATAAACACTAGTAATTAATAGACATGATAATTATAGAAACGATATTTATATCACGCACTAAACAATTATAACAACATTTAACACATTTATCATATAGAATACAATCATTTTCTATTTAAAAGTGACGCTCCCGCTTTTTCTTCGAAAACCGCGGTGACAAGTGAGTGAGCGAGACAAAACATTCAAATCATGACATTTGCCACAGACAAAATATTTAGCATTAATGTCAATTATAGGAGCATTATAATTATTACAACTATACTCATTTAGTGAAGATATTATGCATTATTATAAGATACGTAAACAGATATTAATTGCAGAATTATTACACAATATGCTATGCAAAATGCGAAATTATCTAAACAAATTACCACCTACATCAAATATGACACGAAAGTCTTATAACATAGTACCAATAATAAAGAAATTTACAGCCTTGAAATTATATTAATGTAATACATTACAATGAAATTTATAAAATTATTAAATAGCATTAGAAATATCGTATAAATTAAATAGATATTTATGCCTCCCTAAATACTTTTAAACAATAAACCTTTTCTTAAAAAATTTAGCGTTAAAAACGAATGTTTTAAAAAAAGTATCATTAAATAATTCGGTATAAATTGTATTGAAAAATTTTTAATCAAACCTTTGAAGATTAAAGATTAATTTTAAAATTTATAGCCAATGTTAGTTTCTTAACAAAACATACGACGTCAATGTTACAGTCGCCAGTATCAGTGAAGACTTTTAAAAATGTGTGCAATATTTTATATATAATCTCGAGAAATGGCGTCTTTCTCGCATCAAGAGACACAGTCTAGCCCGGCGAAGGAGCTACCGAGGTAATTGCTTATACTTATATCGTAGTATCTAGGTATTTTTAATTAATTTCAGCTGAATTTACAACGGATATGGTGACGGAATGGTTTTGTTATGGCAATGTTTTAGTCGAAAGAGAAGAATTTTTGTAACAGCAACACTAATTATTATCTGTGGGATGAGGACAACAATTGGTAAGTTGTTTTCATATTATTGCGCAAATTAGTTTAAGGTTTAAATAAAAAAACAGTGAATTAAAGAAATGAAACTCATCATCGTATACTGCTGATGTGATATAACTCTTGTAAAGGTTATATATAATAGCTGAAATTTAAAATAATCTTTATAACTATGTTGCTACCAAGTATACCATACAACACAACACATAATATCTTCAGCTAATATTATATAAATAAATAAATAAATATTTTCGGACAATTATACACAGCGCCATCTAGTTCCAAGCTAAGCAGATGCTTGTGTTATGGCAACTAGATAACGGAATAAATTACATATACATACTTTTCTTTTGTAAATACATACATACAATACATAGCAACACCCAGACCCCAGAAAAATTCAAATGTAAATTACAAATATATTTTTCCGGCGTGGGGATCGAACCCACGAACGACCCTTTGCGCAGAAAGCAGTTATGCTACCAATGCGCCAAGCGGTCGTCTATGTAGAATACCTACAATAATATGTTAGTTACTACAGGCTACTACTAAAATAAACACAAAACCTTGAGACGCGGCATGTTTTTATTATAATATAGAATATAATGATTTCAATTACAATACGCACCCAACATAATAACGATAACAATTTGAACCGGCATTTCAATCATCAATTTATCGACGTTTGACCTATTCATAAATATTATCAATTTGTCTCTATGCTTATGATTGAACAGACATTTTGTAACTTCATTACAGTAAATCATTTGGATAAATTTGGAGAGGTCATCAACCTTTGGTTTACATTTTTGTTGAAATTTTAATTAAGGGTTTGACTAAGATTTTTACATTAATTTCATTAAAATTTTAAATAAGATATTATGAAATTAAAACTAAAAGTGTGTATGTGTTTGTAAAGTTGTGTTAATCTTTGGACGATTTTAAACTATAGTAAATAACCCGCTGTAGGTAAAATCTAGAAAATGTCGACAGAAACAAAGTTAATTAAGACTGCGTATAATTTTATATTTAAAGTAAACATACAATGATAATTAAGAAAAGAAAAGTAGAAAAAATAATTACTGTTTTCTTCGTATAGTGTAAATTGTAATAACTGTGTAATAAAAAGCATTTATTATTTTAAAACTAGAACGACCCTTTGTTACAGAAGACGCAAAGATCTTCAAAGACATTTTTATTTAGGTTAATAAGTTTCAGTTGTTAGACTCGTGAAATAGGTCTGCGAAGATAAATAAATTCCTTTGAAATTGCCTTGTTTTTAGCTAGCCAATTAGCCTTTTTCTTGTCATTACCCGACTGCCAAAGAAGGAGGGTAATGTTTTTCGAGTGTATGTAAGTATGTATGTCTTTTCCTTTGTGACCTCCTGTAGCCTAAACGGCTTGATGGATTTTGATGTATGAGGTATCGTTAGATTTGTCTTGATTACGGGAGTGTCATAGGATACATTTTATCCTAAAAGTCCCACGGGATAAAGACATAATTACTCTTTTTTTAGTGTGCAGTCGGGTATTTTGTTTTTTTAATAATAATTACTTGTTTGAAATTTCATTTAAATATTATTAAGCCGTTAAATTCGTTTATTCTTATTTCAAATTCGATTACTTCTATTTTTCAAGTCCGTTCACTAGCACTATTTTCTGTAGTCTAATAGCAGAGAATAATCCAAAATTTAAACCACGAACAGCTGTTCCAAAAACTTAAATTAAATAAACGCTAAAAGGTCTACAATATCTGCCCAATAACTACCAACGTCGAATTAATGTATCTCAGTTGGACACTCGCCAGACCTAAGCTATGTGTTATAAATATGAACTTTTTCCGTAATTGAATTTTATTTATTTAATTATTATTAAACATATTATGTTTGTAGTATATGACATGCATTTAATTAATGATGATAACCTTTGAGACCCTCAAAATAAGATGAATAACTTAAAATTATGTATGACATTATTCATTAAAGTAAATAAGTAACTACCTCTATTGAGTGTCAAAGATCCTCACTTTGATTCAAAGGTAAAATCCTTCCTTCCTCTACTACTTCTTTATTAAAATACACGACCGCTTGGCGCCACTACCACTGTAGCACAACTGCTTTCTGCGCGAAGAGTCGTAGGTTCAATCCCCACACCGGAAAAATAAATTTGTAATTTACATTCGTATTTTTCTGAAGTCCAGATGTTGCTATGTATTGTATTTATATAAATTTACAAAAGAAAAGTATGTAAATGTAATTTATTCCGTTGTCTAGTTGCCATAACACAAGTTCTGCTTAGCGTGGGACTAGATGGCGCTGTGTATAAATGTTCTGAAATATTTTTAATAATTATTATTATTCGTCCGACGGAAAGACAGATAATTCTTAGTAACTAACAAACTTCTATAACTCTTTAAAACGGAACTATCTAAAAAAGCTAGAACATTTAATATCTACCCAACTATGATAAACTAATGTAGCTTATCTCAATTGGACAGTCGCCAGACCTAAGCTTATCTGTGATACATATGAGCTCGCCTATTGATTGATTCACGTCATTTTAAAAGCACTTTCCTTTGATCTCTTTGATTGTTTATAACTGATAATTTTTCTATAGACCTAAATGTATTGCGTCGTATTGGTTTTTATAGCCTAATATACATTTAAGAGTAACATTAATTGAAAAATAACATAACTAATGCATAGCCTATTTTAGTTTTAGCAAAATGAACAATTGATACGTAAGTTTGTAAGTACTTCGATTACATTGTAACAGAGATCAAGTCCCCTTTTTTAAGTCGGTTAAATGCAACTTCGGTACCAGCAAACATTGACTGGGTACACCGTTTTGTTTTTATCCGACGATTTGCAAAACCCAGCGGCAGATTTGTTGGTCGATAAATCTACCGTTTCATGTGCGTTTATGGATTAAAGTTTAGTGTTGGTACAAATAAGTAAATTCTAATTCCAAGCGTAAATGACTTATCATTACATAGTATTAAACAAATTCGCTGTATTTAGTCTGTCCCTATGTATGCTTAAATCTTTAAAACGATTCGCATGAAATTTTTAAAATAGATATAGTGATTCATGAGGAAGGTTTATATGTTTAATACATGCATAATATATGCGAGCGAAGCCGGGGCGGATAGCTAGTCTATATATGTCTCGTGTCACAATATTTGTCCTCAATGGACTCCTTAACCATTTAACCGATTATAATAAAATTCGCACACCATGTGCAGTTTGATCCAACTTAAAAGATAGGATAGCTTACATCCCGGTATTGCCCCGGGAACAGGAACTACCCGGGTAAAACCGCGGAACACAGCTAGTAACTTATATAATCCTTATCATAATATTTTTAATTTTTAGATACAACTCTAAACTATAGGTTTCTTAGTTTATAACTTTTCAATAACCAGTTTAAAAATCATCTAAGTAAATAAAACGAACGCTTCCCAAGTAATTGTCTGTAAAAATGCTTCGCTAAATCGC
>JADANM010003811.1:1691181-1706896 GCA_026213755.1 Eurema hecabe | reverse complement strand
AAATTATGCTATTGTGATACTCATTACTGGTAATAATGGATTTATTTTATATTCATTATGTGAGATTTAACAGAAAAATTATGGATTTGCCTGATGGTTCACAACAATTAATGTATGTCTGACTTGTATGCAAGCACGTGTGAGCTTCACGAATGCGTTGCTTTTAAATAGGTGAAAAGACAAGAATATTTGTCAACTTGCAACAAGGAACATACAAAAATACGAATAATGACATCTCTGACGAGAAATAATTTTTAGAGTAAGGAGACCTTTTGAAATCTAATCTAGTGTCAGATTTTCCAGTTGAGTGGTGGTTGTGTTCATTAAAGGCTTCTTACAGAGATACTAACAGAAATGCAAAAAAAATGAAGGAAGAATTTATAGAAGTGAGTTTACTGAACCGATCTTAAAATAACCTTACCATTAGAAAACTTATAATTTGTACTAAGATGCCACAATAAAAAATAAAATGAAGAAGTTAAAATCAAAACCGCTCAGAACAACTATCAATCAATATTGAAGTACCCTCATATCTCAAGCTCAAACCTAACGACTTAATAAGCACCACTCATGCACTTAGCATCGAGTCGATTAAATCGATTAAAATTATATGCAATTATTTGATGAAACCATCCGCGATATCGGATAATCGGTCCCGAGTCGAGTTGCCTAATAGCCGTTGTTTCAAAGAGGGTAGATCAGCTTACCGTCCACTGCTGAAGATATGCGATGAAACTCTCCACTATAGCACGAGGATTGGCAAATACATGTGTTCGTAATATTATATTAAAATGTTATGTATACCTAGTTAAAATGTTTAATATGATGAATTTAAAATTCAATGTTAATTGTATGGGAAAAGGTATGTCCTATGAATAAGGTGCAAGAAGTAAAAATATTTCGACAAATACTATTAAGATAAATTGTAGTTTAATATGGCGAACAGGCTTAAATAAGAGCCCCTAATAGCCGGGAATCAGATGTCGACCAAGACAAGCAAATTGCTGTGGTAGGCAACTGAGCGTTAGGTTTTAGCGAACAGGTGGAACGCATGATTGCGATTGCGATGAAAAAGAACTAAGGAATGGAATAGAGGCGGGTGGGAAGGATGAAATTGGTCTAATTCAGCTTACCATCAGGATCCACCTGCTGGAGAACTATACTTCTCAGAAAGAACTGAATCAAATATAATTATCTCAGTATATCATAGCATTGACAGCAGCCAGCCCCTAGCACACGGCTGGGTAGCTCGATGGCTCGATACGACGCAATATCCGCGCCAGTATTGCGGGCCGCGACGATTTCCGTTCACAAGCAAACGGCTCCATGATCGATTACCATTGTTGGGTACCGCGTTTATTTCATTACCTTGCTTTAACAGTTTAACCATACTAATATTTGTAATGGAGAAAGATTTAATTTTATGTTTGCATTGAAAAAACTCTCGAAAATACTCGACTGATCTTTAGTCCTTTGACTGTTGTGAAGTTACACTATTCGCTATACAAGACAAGACAAAGACTACTTTTTATATATTTGTATTCTAATGTCAGCATCATATTAAAGGACAAGAACCCCCATAAAATACTACTGTTAAAAATCATATAAAAAAACCAATCATTCTATCGTTCTATACAATATAACAGTATAATTCAAACTTGGACATATAGGTTAAAGCTTTATTTTCATAACGACATATTAGTCAATTAGATGATAACAAAAAATTATTAAGATGTAAAATTAAGATACAATGACATTCGTGTGTAGTTCGATAAAAGTAGTAGTTTTTATTTAAGAGGCGAGTCCAAATAACAAGCTGCACATATTAAACCATATAAACTAAAAATTTCAAGCAATACAATGCTATTTTCAATCCAACAGCGTAGTTCTAGTTTATAACATAGCATGTTTGTTGCATGAAATATATACTTCGATTGATTTCTCTCGTCGTTTCTACAAAGAAAACCATCTTATATAAGAAATATAAACGTTAGAGGTATTGTAGTCCGAGAGCGTATTTCGCTTCGTCCATTTTTTTTTTATTTAAAATATTAGTAACTTAAATAATGCCTGTAAAAGTATAGTCAATATTTCAAACATATTAATACTGATAAATTCTAAAAGGAATCGTTATTGACTGTTTCATTGTAAATTATTAACGATATTCTTATGTTATTTGATCACAACTAAACCTACAATTTTTTAACGTTCAGATGTTCTATTAAGACTGTGTTGATTAATATTGGTTGTACATGCTTTTACTTTTTGGTATATAATTTTTACAATTATTGATCTAGGTATACAATGATTGTACTTCACGTTTTGGGTTTGCCATGGGTTCTAGTTTCGATCGACCTACCCTGAGAAAATTACGTTTACCATCAATATTTTTATATTTGTTAGGTTTTTTTTTCTAAAATCACACAATTAAAATAGAAAAAATAATTTTTAACAAAAAATAAACAAACTTCAAACTAAAAAGCAAAAAATTAATTTGCTTTCCATAAAGTAATACGCATTTTCATTTAGTATATAGAAATGATTTAATAGTTATTTCATTATTTTGAAGAAATATAACTTAGAAACCGTAACTAGAAACCCACAGCATTATTACGCCCAACCTACTAATAAGCTTCATCTCATCTCATCTCAACGGCCTGTTTCCGTCCACTGTTGGACGAAGGCCTCTCCAATTGATGCATCACCACCTGCCTCTATGCACCTGCATAAAATAAACTTATTACTGATAATAATAATAATAAAAATAATAATCTTTATTCATTCAATACAATCAATCACAGTACATTATTCAATACAATTTAGGCACATTTTGCACTTAGATTTGTATTGAGACTGGTGCCTAAACTAGGCTACAAGCACGTATTTCGGGACACCAGGCCCTCCCGCAAAGTTTACACTGGTACAAATAAAGCTGGTATATGGTATTGTATAAACAAACAAGGTGACATCAAATTTATATTAAAATTAAATTTTATGTCACCTTGTTTGTTTGTACTGATAAATAAAAAAAGGTTATTCAACAGAAAAAAGTATGCCTTATGATCTTTTTATAACTGTATGGCTCCTAAACTATAACCGTAGAGGTCAGTCCACTCACGTCCGTCCATTTGTTCCGCCCCACACCTGTATCTTATTGGAAACGTTGAGAAAATTGGGGCTCCGTCATTCCGTTATCTGCGTTTAGTCGCACGTGATGCCTTTATATTTTATTAGCTTCAAAATAAATACGTACAATATTATGTGCTTTTATTTCAATAACTCTAAGTTCAGTGGATTGAGTAGGTTTAGAGATTTTCCTCTACAACTCACAAACAAATTTTACTCTTAACAATATTTTAAGTAGTCCTTTAAGCTTACCATCCAGATAGAAATGGAACTAAAAAAATGTGAACAGAAGATGGGAAGGGGAACTTCTAGAATTCTATTATATTAACAAAAATATACGAACAGTATGCTCAAGTCCTGTTGTCGCAAGGATATTGGAGGCGACCCATGAATGTTAATCGCGTTGACGCAACGGAATTGCTACATCTAAACACGACCTTTAGATTTAAAGTAAACAACCACTGGAAAGCTCTAGACGTTTTGCGATTTCAGCTGAACACTGTTGTAGCCTTTTTCGTGTTTGTTAGTCCAATGCTTAGGGTTATTTATTCAAATGTGCTGTGAATTAAGCGTTGTTTAAATAAAGGACATTTTGTACTATCCTTTAATATTATAGTTGCACCGTTGCAAAAATTTTTGCATAAGAATGCAATGTCAGGCAAACTTTTTCTATAATTGTATGGTACTACGTCACTCACTTTATATTCTTGTGATGATTTTTGTTTTAACCCCACTTCAGCATAGCTTCTTTTTTACGTGCTATTCTATTACTGAATGTTCATCACTAACCCAATAAGGATATAGTTATATATATTCAGATATGTCACCAACTGAAAGAGGTGTTCAACGGTCTTGTTGTTGTTGTTGCACTACCCTTCCTTATCATAATAATTTGTAGAAGGTATCTATTTAAACCTATCATGCCCTACGTTTGCTCTAAGTATCCAACTTTTCTCACTAGAATGATCTTCAACTGGTTACTAGCTATACCTACTATGTCCTACCTTGTCAATGTCCATTTTCTCGTCCTAACCATCCAACTTTTCTCATTTCGATCAGCTATTTATAGACTTACCATAGCATTATAAACTAATTTACGTGTACAGCCCTCGATGAAAGTATTCCGAACATACAACAATTGTCGCAGCTGTAGGAAGGGAGTTTTAAATAGAAACGCTCTTGTAATCTTGCTCGCTGATCCGAAACGAAACGTCTTCAGTCTTGAACCAGCGATTTGGAGAATCTAGAAGAGATACAGCTTATTTATATTATACAAAATTTACGGAAAGTATAAGTTTATAAGTCAAAGTAAAAATAATTGCAATGTAAAATAACACTTTCAAAATTATTTACTAACAATAACACTAAAATATTATATAAACAAATGACTTGGTCTAATTATTAGTAATTATTAAGTACACAGAATTATTAAGTTAAATTTATGGCTTATAATGTTAGATTTGTTAGTGTACTTTCTGGATCGCATATCATCAGACGACGTTTGCCAATATTTGCTCGTCACATAACCTCCAAAATTTAAAACCATTACAGACAAGGGCCTTTAAGCTTCTTTGCAAAAATCTTAAACAAAATCCTCGCAGTCTTTACATCCGCGATCAGATATAGATGTCACTGGGGGAGGAAATAATTTACATAATGTAATCAGCGAAGATCCAATGATTTGAGTTCGGTAACCTAGTTAAAAAGATATCCAATGCGTCCCTTGTTGCTTGACGTTCTGAAATTCCTTTTTTATAATTTTGAACTTTTTAATTCGGTTGGTTTTTTTAAGTTAAGCTAACGGTGTAAAAAGGCAATTATTTATTTTAAAATTTTATTTTTTTAGTTCAATCTGTGCGTTTGTGCGGGAAGACTTATCGTAAATGCCTGAAAAAATGATTAAATTAAAGAACTGTGAAAACGATTTTACTGGTTCACTTCAACAGATTTAATTTGGTTGAAAATAATGTTACAATGATAATACTAAGTTAACAATCATAATACTCAAATTTGTAGTAATTTTTAAACCCTCAAACAACTATTTTGAGAAGTATCTGGCACATTTTGTGACGCCCAACATTTTTAGGTTCCATACGTAAAAAAGAAAGAAACTGAAATTTTATGAGATAACTTTGTTATCCGTCTGTCTGTCAAGACCCTTAATTTTTACATTAATTCTCCTTAATGGTACTACACGAAAAGCATAAACGCTAAATTCAAAAAAAGTTTTCTTTACATAAAAAAAAATCGATTTTAAAAAATGAACCAGTCACCTTGTAGCAGTATAATTCATACATTCACATCACAGCGATACATTCAAAACAATTTCAGTAGACGTTCATCCAAAGTGATTAAGAAATTCAACGCGAATTTTACGACAAACTCGTTTTTCAAGTATGGTAATAAAGTGAGATCAGAGCTTGCTTTGTATTCATGGAATGAAAGGAACTTGTCCCAGGTGTAAACACCCTCGCATTCATCCATACTTTAAATTTTGGATATTTTTTATTATTGTATTTGTCAGCGGGCGGTATTAGGGTTGGCCGATTTTGAAGATGTAATGTTCCTATTAAGATTTTTGCATCTGCTTCATACATATGTATCGTGTTCGAAATGCATGAATAAATGTTTATTTCTTTCTTTCTAATATAGGCAAGCCAACCCAAGGCTTTTGACCCCATATTTTTATTTGTAAGTATTGTGGTAGAAAATAAATATTATAATGATATACAAAAATCGAAACAATTATTTTAATTTTTTTAATTTTAATTATAGTTGCTACCAATAGTAAGTATATGGACACATCTAATGATATAGTCAAGAAATATAGCATTTATAATATATCCATTAAAATATCCCTATAGATATATTATATGTCGCTAGTAAGATTACAATATACCAATGTTTTGCAGTGATGTTAACTCGTATTATACATAAGTTAACATAAACAGAACAGACTAGAATGTTCTAGACACAGAATAATAACATCTAGAACCGCAGTTGGAGCCGAACAATGAAGCCATTATAAACTAGACAATTCTGTCTACTTTTATAGTTCGTTACCGCAGTGCATTGCATCAAAATTCACATTTTTTTCGTAGATTTCAATTTCTTATAGCAGCAACATGTTGGGCTTGTGTGCGTGTTATTGAGTACATATTAGAACGTGCTTTTTACCTACATACATACAGTTTTGGCTTCATTTACATCAGAATTAATAAGGGCCATCAGTCTATGTGTTTTACGTCTATGGTTCTAGACATTTCATATTTAGAATCGGAGAGCGCATCGCTGCGAGCCTTATTGCTTTTTTAGATATATACTTTTGTACAAGGTTTTAACGTCCCCGTCTTTGTCGCTCGTTATTAAGCCGTAAACTCGCGACAATGAGGGTTTCGTTACAAATGTTATGCTTGATGGAATTTTTAATTATTTTTCTTCGTGAACGCTCCATTACGATGAAAGGTAGGTATATTTTTTAATCGTTTTATAAATGAATGTTTTGGTTTCTTACCGTTTATGGATCTATTGTTTTGTCTCGTCATATTTATGCTTCTAATTCAGCGGTTTACGACTGTATCAGAGTATTACATCTTCAATAAAGCAATCAAAGACTTAGATAACATTAATTGATTGGTCGTATTTCTGGTATTTAATTACGTATACCAATATTATAACTATTTGTGTACGTGACGTTAAGAGTTGTTCTCGTATAGACAATATTTAGATATTTCAAACTTTACCAGTAGAAAGACATACTATGTTATAAATAGTTAGTGTTTTGATAGACTATTTAAATAAACTCGAATTGGGTTTAACCTTAACTTGAACAAAAATACTTATACGATTACCCACCTCAAGGGAGGTGGTTGGGTTACGTCATACGTGGTACTACTGAGTGAATCTCCCCGATGACCCTTTAGTCTTTACTCTGACGTGGTGGGCTCTCGCAGACCCCGAAGCGTTCTTCCACATCTGAAGCTGCCTGGAACCATACACAGTTCTTTTAAACTAAGCACCATAAATCAAACTAACCACACACGTCAATACAGCAATTTATTTCAACTGAAAACATTCTTCATCTGTTAACGATAAAAAAAAATAAGAATAAGAACTAAAACTCAAAATAAATCCTCTTTTATCTCAAAGAAAACGTACAAAGTGAACGCGAACTAACGAAGGCTAATTAGTCAAAGCAACACGTGTGTAAGAAGTTGGCGAAGATGGAAATAAATTAAATTTTAAAAAATTTATGTTAGTGACTTTTTGGGCTGTACTCGTGCGTAATGTCGGGTGAGGAAGCTAACTTTGAATTTATTTATATTGATTATGCAATAATAGTTGAATGAAGCTTCTTTCATTCATTTATCCATTCAAATTATCTTGCATATGTATTTATGTACATAAACCAATTGTCAATTTCCTTATATGAATAAGCTAAAAAATACATATGTCATAAAAATTATATAATTAATGATGAAGGGGTCAGGTCGTCACTTGGTAATGGATTTTTTTATGCATCATAATTCATATACATTTTCAGTGCTCATTAACTCACTTATAAAATACCCTTTTATTATTATATTTATTATGAACATTTTGTTACTTCTCCATTAATTTATAGAATCTCTATATTGCCAGAATTGCTTTATTCTAAATTCGAATTAATAATTTAGACTAAAAAACAAATCATACTGCAAAACGTCTATGTAAAAGCAACTCCATATACCAACCCAACGAATAAAATATTCGAGACAAACTCGAAACAGAACGGCCATAAAATTCACAATTCCACATAAATATTTATGTGCGCGAGTGTACAATTGTTTGTATGAACTTCGTCCGTACAAACTTGTAACTTAGTAACGTATGGGCGGTACAGTAATGAAATAAAATAGTCTTCTATTATAATAATTACCGCGTAACATGACATTACGCATTATGGCGTGGGTCTCGTGAAATTAAGATAGAATGCGTTGAGTTTATTGTGATTTATATTATAATTAGACTTTGTTATAATTACATACGTTGTTATTATTCTTATTATTACTTTAATGAGAAGAGTTCTTTGATGTATTTTAGAAATTAGTTATAATTTTGTTTACGACTAAAACATAATTTATATACTTCTGTCAAGTGGGGGCTTATCCTAGTGCTGTGATCTAGGTCCTTTCTAGGCAAGAGTGAACTGTTTTCTTTTAGGCAAGCGTACTATAATCTTCGCCGTTTGTTCGCTCGTTTACAATATTTTCATAACAACTCTTGCGAGTTAATGTGGTGTAACGAAAATGGATTTTAAATCGTCTCAAAAGGCTTACTAACATTCCGTGTTCCATTATTATAAAACATGTACAATAATAGATTTCTTTTATATTAGTCATTATTGTATATAAAGAATATGTTTGTCACTAAAGTGTATCCCTCTGAAACTCCAAAATATGCTATCTTTTAAAATCTGTAGTAGTTCTACTTAATATTTGTGTTAAATAGCGATACAGCATAGATATTTCATAACAGATTTAATCACGCTACAGAATATTCTAACAATAGATCAAATTAGAATTTAGAGTTAGCTCAGTTACAAATGATTTCATTATTTACCGATCATTATTCTCGTATTACAGCCTGCGAAAAATCGCATTAATTCCGCAAAATAAAATCCTTTAGAGCAAATATTGCTTGTACAATACATTAGCATTCCCATTAGGTTAGTGTTTACACTCCGTACTCAACGGATGCTATTTACAGAGTCTAGATCGTAGTACAGTCCTGGATTAGATTCATAGTAAAATAATTCAGGGCAACGCGTCTGAGGCAGTAGACACAGTATATCAATCTTAGTTTTTCTGTGACCACATTTAGTAAGTTTTCTATCCTTTATGAAGTGTGTTTTTATGGAAGAGAGTTTTCTTAACCTAAGTCCAATAATGCAACAGTATAGAGTCTATACTATAGACTGATTTACTTGTGAGACGTGTAATAGGACAATTATTTGTTTCAGAATCCCATTTAGAAAAACTAATATCTATATAAACTTACTAGGAATATATCATTAACATTTTAATACAATAATTTTACTATTAATAAATAAGTAAACATTTTGCTTAAAAAATACTACTCACGCGTGATATATCCTGAAAGGACATACCTATGTCCTTATCTACGTAGATACCATGAAATTCAACCACTTTAAAAAAGGCTTTGCTTATTCTAAGTCCGGCACTGATATGAGATTTGTACAGCGTATAGTCAGGGGACATCGGAACTCAATCTCCTGTTAATTTGTATTGTGTAAGACAAGCATTTCACTCTAGAGAATTCGGAAAATATTTTTAAGTGATTCGGATTGGATTTTTTATAAATATTTTATTTATATACTTACAAGTCATCGTGTAGAACGGACTAACAACTCTTCTTCATGTCAAAATATACAATATCCTTACAAGTTAAAAGGGTGTTACTGTGTAGCAGTTTCATTAAAATATTTTGTAGTGCAAATGTCAAATATAAAATCATTTTCTGCTCCCAATATTGTAAAGTCTGAAATGTTAATATTTGGATAAAAACTAGCCTTTAGTAAGCAGGTAATTCGTTTTTCTTTAGAACTTTGTCGACAATAAACTTTCAGTACATCTGGCCATGAATCTCGTAAGACAAAAAATAAGCCCGCAAAAAATCGCCCAAAGCATAAAAGAAGAATCGCCATTGTGTACAATTCTCAGTCTAATTTATTAGATTGAATCCTCTAATCCTGATTAAATAGTGAGATTATGGCGACAAATCGGGCGTGACGGAGGAAAATCGTCCAATGAAATCTGTCTACGTTGCTTCAGATAAAGAAATATTGGGTACACCTGTACCGAATAATTTGTGTTATTCGGTAAGCAGTGAGCAATTACTTATAGTGGTTCTACGTATATTTATATTTTAATATCTTTATATCAAGCGTTCGTAAAGAATATAAGCGGTTGAGTTATCATATAATACGTATTTATTATTATTTTAATAGTCAGAAAATTAAAACAGTACTTCATATGTACTTATATATACTTCGTATTAATAATATTTATATTAAAAAGAGTTATTAAAAAACAGGTTAAGTTTTAACCTTACAATGATGATTTTATGATTTTTGTAAAATGTACTATTTAATAATCATTTATAAAGCTTCTTCAATCATTCTACTAATGACCTGACCTATAATCTATTGTTGAGGCGTACTTTTAAATTGTCAAATATAAATAAGCCATTTTTTATGTTGAAATGTAAAGAGGCCTGTATGATTTGCCATGATTCACAAAATTAGAAATAATAAATAAAAGTAATATTACCACGCTTTTGCATTTAATTAAATGAAAGGGAATGGTCGATCGTAACAAAGCGTGATTTAATGATATCTAATAAAGGCGAAGCGGTAATGGGGTTAACCAATATGGTGCATTCTGACCTGATTCCAACCGCAGCTTAGGGTTAACTAATGCTCCATATATCTATTGAAGTAACAATTTACAAGTTAATCACTTCTCTAACTGTTATAGTTTGTTTTTATACTTGCAATGCCTCGCTATTACACTTGATGTAAACTCGTTTGTTTTTTTTACTCAATATATTATAATTATTGCCTTCTAAAATCTCAATATTACGATTTAATTATTAAACTATTATCAATGAAGTACAACATAATAACACCAACTATACTACTATTGAAAATAAACAACTGTATCTGTATTAATGGTATTTTACTTATTTATACAGCCTACTAATTGTGAATTACGGCTTCGTTGCCATTCCATTCCATACTATACGTATTTTAAGTCTACGAAATTTATTTAAACTATACTCAGCGAAGAATAATATTCTTCTTCTACATTTAGAAAGAGACCATTTTCTATTTTCTCTTCCATATAGTATTATCTCTTTCACTCTATAACTTAACTAAAATAATGTTAAAAAAATAAAGATTAAAGACAAGGTTTAGTTAGCATACACTTCTTATAACAAGAATCCTACAGCCTTATCACCTTTGAACCTAGCAAAAACAAAATGTCCTCCAACATCGATCCCTACTTTCAGGAGCTGATTTATTCCACCATCACCCTTCCCATTCCTCGGAGACTCGAGAGTAAATCTCACCACAAGTTGTGCGACAAAAATATCATTATGCAAATCTACATATAAATAAAAGCGTTGTATGGGAATAGAGTATTTTTCAAGCGGGGAAGCGTTTGAATGTGTAATTTCTTTAACTTGTGAAATGGCTTTTCTTAGAGTTGAATAGAATAGCATTTTAGTTCTAAACATATCAAATATAATTAACATTTATAGTAAAAGACTCTAGGCACCTAAGTTTGTGAATTTTCGACGAATTGAGTGATTAAGATTGTTAGAACTAATTTTGAAACGTTTTATCTCTATATATAAAAGAAAGTCGTGTTAGTTACTTCACTTATAACTCAAGAACGGCTGAACCGATTTAGCTGAAAATTGGCAGGGAGGTAGTTTAGAACCAGGAGAAGGACATAGGATACTACTATTTTATCCAGTTTCCAGGGAAATATTTTTTTATGAAAGTAAACGCGTACGGAGTCGCGGGCAACAGCTATTATTATATAAATAGTAATTCCGTATGAAATCAGTCGAAGTTATAGTTAAATATTCCAACTTGATTATAAATAGATGTTAATCTACTAATAAACTACTTAACTAATACTAATATTATAAAGAAGTAAAGTTTGTGTGTTTGTTAAATTGTAAGGGGTAATCTCGGAATCTACTGAACCGATTTTAAAAATCCTTTACCACCAGCAAGCCGTATTGTTGCCGAGTTTCATAGACTATAAATAGAATTAAAAAAAATAAAATAATTATTAACGTTATGCCCAACAAAGTGGGCACGGGTCAGCTAGTAATCAATAATTTCACGAGACATTAGTACTCTAAACATTTCATGGTAAAATTTATCTACAAATCTTTCTCAAAAATAATTATATAAAAAATTATTCATTCACATACGATATTTTTAATATTACGAACATGAAATTGTTTTTTGGTGCAAGCCGCAATATTTAGGTCAGAAAAATACGCGAGCCTCGGAAAAAATATCATTATATTTTCATATAACGCAAGAGCTTGCTTTCGTTGAAGTCCATATCATAATTGCTTATACAATATTGATCTGCATAGCAAAAACTATGTTAGTCATACATTATTATTTATTTATAATATTACTTTAATATTGTAAGGTTATGGAGACTTGTCTCTCAATCTTCTAAAGTTTTGGAAAATTCTATTAAGAAGAGAAATCATAATAATTATCTACTAGCTGTTGCCCCTCGACTCCGTCCGCGTGGACTTTTATACTAACTTTGACCCCAACTTCCCCCTCTTTTTACCCTTTTTTCCAGTTAAAAAGTAGCCTATGTTTTTTTCTAGACCGTACTTGTTCTGTGTACCAAATTTCATTACAATCGGTTCAGTAGTTTTGGCGTGAAAGCGTAACAGACACACAGACAGAGTTACTTTCGCATTTATAATATTAGTATGAATTACCTTTTACCATCAAATAAATATCGACAATAAAGTGCCTACTTTCATTTTGATACCTACTAAGATATGTGTACAAAATTTTGTTGACTGATCCAGTTGTTTTTGAAGTGAAGTGAAACAAATATTCCTATTATGACATTTATAATATTAGTAAGCAAATCATAGACTACTTTTTTTATAATTTACAATATAAAATCATCAAAGACACTGTATACTGAATTAGTCTCCTATTACTAATATCAGTTTAACTTATAATAATGTTAATTGCGTAGCTTGAATACGAGCCAAATAAGTTCATCTCTAATAGAATGAATCACTACAAAACTGCCTCTTATAACCATTGTACTTAATACAAACACCCTTTACATTGCTAGGCTTCTATCACGTATTAAAATGTCAATGAACGACAAACGTATGTAGGCTTTGACGCAGTGACATAGAAAGGAAATCTATATATATAAAAGAAAGTCGTGTTAGTTACACCACTTATAACTCAAGAACGGCAGAACAGTTTTGGGTGAAAGTTGGTAGGGAGGTAGCTTACAGCCAGGAGACGGACATAGGCTACTTTTTTACTGAAAAAAAGGGGTTATAAGGGGGAAATAGGGGGTCAAAGTTTATATGAAAGTCCACGCGGACGGAGTCGCGGGCAACAGCTAGTATTTTATAAGAAAACTGTCGATATCCATTGTTACGCACGTAGATAGATAGTGACGTCACTTCAGCGTCAGGCTCGACTTTCTTTACGACAATTAGAATGAAATTTTAAAGTATAAATCAATCCCTCTGTAAAAATTTTAAATCTTTAAATTTTAAATACTGACATTGCTTGTTTATTTTTTTAAATCATAATATCATCGTATGATTTATTATCATTACTTTATACAAGACTACCCGCATTTATGCATGTACTATACACAGACCTTCCTCTTAACTCACCCTATCTGATAAAAAACCGCATAAAAATCGGTTGCGCGATTATAAAGATTTAAGCACACATAGGGACAAACTGAAGAAAACGAATTATATTTATACTCTTACTATGTAAAGATTAAAATGACTATTTTATTGATTCAAATGTAAGTAGTTTTATTGATGAAACTTAATCAATATTGAGCTCTGATCTTATCAACTGTTGTAAGGATTCAGATCCAATAAAGCGTACAAATTGACAATAACAATATCCATCGCTATCGACACGAAGTTGGCGTCTGTTCATTGTCACACTCGTTATTCAATGAACATCGAACACATTGTATTTGTTCTATGTCAAACGCGTAAAAGTCCTTTGTCAATTTGTGTTTTGCTTATGCTTTTGGCGTTTCCCGTAAATCTTTTTGTATAAAAAATGTTTTATGTATTGTATAATTGTATTGTATAATACATACGCGAATTTTACGCGTTTGACATAGAACAAATACAATATTGTGTTCGATGTTAAAAAAATTATACAATTTTTTTGTAAAATACACCGTTATTGGCTTGTTTAAAAAAAATAAATTATCTACGTCTTAAAACACACACAATGCTACAATTGTATTAACGTTATTGATAAAAGGAACGATAGTAAACTAAGGATTATATTTAAAGAAAATAAAAATAAACTTACCAATGTAAAATGGGAGTTAATCTTTTTCATCGCTAGAATTTTCTGTTCAACAACATCGTCATCGTCACTCAATCTTGACTCCTTTTAAAATATTCTAAATTTAAAACGAACGCCGTTTTAAAATCACAATTTATTGTGAAACTTCAACAAGGAAGCGTAACACAAGTTGGCTTACAAGTGCAAATGTCTGCAATTTATCTTTTTAAATGATAGCACGAAATTTCGACTGCCAGCCCGCGGCTCAGCAGAACCCTATCCCTCGAGCGTATGTTTTTCCTCATACCGTGAATCTTTTACGTTTATTTTTTCCCTATTTGTATTCCATTCCTGTAACGTCATATATTTTTTCTGACGACTTCATATAAGGGCGTCTTTGTGGTCGTAATAAGTTTGTAATTTAATAACAATACTTTTTCGTTTTGATAGGTTAGGCGTTTGTAATGGAACGTCAACTGTCAATGTCAAAGTCAATTCATAGATTATAAATAATTATAAACTAGCCGACTTAACACGACTTCGTTCACGCTATCCTTGCTTCAAAATCATCCTAGTACATCCAGGATTATTCTAAAAAAAGAATTATGTAAATCGGTTCAGTTGTTATCGAGTTATTCGTTAATCAACAAATTTTTCGATTCATTTTTATATTATAGATTGACTTTGACATAATAGGCAATGATAATAAAAAACATTAATAAAAAAACCAGTCGAATTGAAAAGATTCTAAATTCGATCTTCTCTTAACATGTAAAGACATGTCCCACGTTTGAGATTTGAATAAATTTCCAGCTTAAAAAAGGAACGAGTATTATCTAAAACTTATGAATAACAATGGATAAAGCTATTTATCACCTGATATCTTGATACATGGTTCATATCGAGATTACTCCTACCCCTTCGCAGAAGGCTCCCTATAATATGCTCACTTGTATAAATCTCGTCTCAACCTGTCATATACTATGAGATCATGACTCTCATGATATTAAGTTTAGTCGTGAACTGGCGTTTTTATGGAGCTACAAGTTATTCGAGATGGTGAGGTCCGTTTTATAAAGTGTAGAGTGTTTTAGACCTGAGGTCTATTGAGATATGTCTGTTAAGGGAATGTGAAAATGTATAGAAAGACATCGTCAATCACAAGGTCAATCACAATATATTTTTCGTAAAAAATTCTTTATATGATAGTTGTTCTATCTGCGTGAAAAAAAAAGTTTTTTTAAAAAAGGAACAATAACAAAACATATTAACCGCATCTAAATTCATTGTTCCGTCCAATACCTAAACGGTTTTAAATAAACGGCAGCGTTTGAAGCCCTTCGCCGAAACTTTTCATCTGGCTACAATGCAAACACGCCGGCCGGTTAGGGATACTCGTTGATGGCTGAAGTGACAAGAGGAAAGGGTTTTGCGAAACAAGGAGGTTTTATTTGAAGC
>JADANM010003811.1:1650645-1678260 GCA_026213755.1 Eurema hecabe | reverse complement strand
GTCTTCAAATCGACCACCCACATTTTTCCCATACAATATTGCGAGAACCATAAACTATTTCCCGTACGAACTCGATAAAGATACTTACTAAGAAACCAAATCTAAAAATAATAAAAGCTTCATGCTACGAAGAACATTCTATCAAATGCCAGTAGGCGGCATTTGGATTGTTTTCCCCAAACCCAGTGGCCCGTGAAATCATAGTACAAGGATCTTTTGATATTGCTTCGACATGTCGCTTATTCTATTTTCTAGAAATTTCTAAGGAGCCTGTCTGTTATAGAATGTTCTAGACCGCGATTCTTTTGCGTGTATCAAAGCTGAATCTGCATGTTATTTCAATTTACCTTGTTAACTTATTAAATATTGTATAGTTTGTATAATAAAATGTTCTACCTAAATTTATTTATATATATTAAGATATTTATGTAGTATTTCTATCTATTGCGGAAAGTGTATGTTGACAAAACTATATTGTTAGTATGTTTTTAATAGTATGAGATCTCTTGCAGGTGATTATGGAGGATAATTTATATTTGCTTTTATATTAAAAGATTTATATTGTCTATGAATACACCATTTTAACATTATTTCAACTACTTGTAACTCCAGAACATCTGAAATTATTTAATATTTGTGTTGTCAAATTTGTATTAGTTTCGATACTAGAATTACAATTAAAATATCCATAATTCGTTATAGAGTTTTTGAAACCGTTGCTCATACATAAACTAGATGGTGGAAAATATCACAATATTGTACCCAGTAATAAGCCAACCAAAGCTTAGATTTTCAAAATAAAATCACTCTAAAATCAACACGGTTCATTTATCGCGACATTATATCTAGTCCAATATAACTCCAACTTCAAAGGCAAAAATAATTTTCCCGTTCTTTGTGCGACTACGTCTCGCTACGAACTACTAACTTTGTTAAAACTCAACGTAAAATATGAATTTAAAACACGCAATTTTCATATACTACAGGCTCATTAATGTCACAAATATATCGTGTAAATTTGTCGGCGCCCCTTCATATTTGAGTTATTTTTAATGGTCTTCATTATTAATGCTAATTGAAGCCCTTAATGTTTGAAGCATTGTTTTTTTCTTTTTCGTGAGTGTTAACGATACTATCTATATGAATTTTTGTTATATAATAGGTATAAATTATAATTAAATATTGTTATTACCTCAGAAAGTAATTCACGAAGAATGAATTCAGGAAGCAATTCATTATTTTAAATACTTTTCGAGGCTAGATGTCGCGTATGTTAATCTTTATAATCATTGTATTTATGGGTAAAAAATTTTTTTTAAATAAATTGTGTATATACAATCTCAAAAAAACAAAAAGCTTACAATCTTTACTTATATTATAAACAAATATTAAACATGCTATTATTTACCCCCTATTTATTTCATTAAGAAATAATTTTTAAATATTGCTTACTGTATTGCATTTTCGTATAGAAACAATAGACAATGAAATCTTAAATGTCTTTATAAATAAAGAAAAAAAAACTCATTGAGCCCAAGAGATAGGCGTATAAAGAATTATCTTAATGCTTTTGTGGGAATGTTAATAGTTCAGCAAATAAAATATAGGCCGCGTCACGCGAACATCGCACGCTATTTATTCAAGCGTCTAAAAACCGTTAATAATACGTATTAAGAATTCACTTTGTCGAAGTATTAAAATGCATTTTTCGTTTCGACGAATTCAGTGTTAATGATACTTTGTAAGCAGTAAGCAACCTGTTACTTAAAGTCTATTTTAAAGCCTTAGAATGATATTCAGGAGTGAATGTTTTCTTAGTACAATTGTCAATTAAACTAGTATGATCACTTGATGGATTTCTTCAAACAATTGTGTTATTATGTTTTATATGTCTTATTATGTTCGCGGTTGGCCATCGATTATTTTAATTTTCAGCGATGATGCGGTCTCATACAAACCAAAATAAGGAAGTTTATATTATTTTGTGTATTCGTGTCAAGTCTCAATTCTTTAAAAAGAAAGCCTTATTACTATTTCTGTTTTTTATAATCGGAACATATCCATATATTCCGAAAAAAAAGACATCGGTCATACGCTATGAAGCTATGTATTTCCTCGTGACTTAACACCCAGATGGTTATCAGCGTTCACCCGAAGTCATTAAGAATTATAATGAATTATAATCAAGATATCAACGTCAGAACCATCTCGTCATGAATTATTGAACTTTAGAGCGTTATTAACAAAATACCCAGATGCAATACGTAAAAGAATTTTCAATTCGAGTCGACTCGCGCAGTCACGTATAGTCCATCCATCTACGCTCCCCTATGCGTCGAATTGACGCGTTCTGAAAAATGTAAAGAGGTCGGGACATCACGTCTACTTCATTTGTTACCGAATTCCTTAACGGTTTTGGTTATCGATGAACTTTGAAATTGACATCTTTAACGGGATAATGAAACACGTCGATTTTACACCGGAACGAACTATAGTTGTTTAGTACACTAGTCCTAAACATATTCAAAAATATTTAAAAGAATTTATCCGTTAGAGAATGTTGATACAGATCAAAATATATCAGACCTATTTATTTAGCTTAGTAAACATGCAAGGAAACTATCGCGAAGTTAAATTAATAAATCGTCATCTTTTTTAACTTATTTAAACATAAGTAAAACTTACGCTGATGTAACATCAGAACACGTAATTTCAATCTTATAAATTGTTCTATCTGGGTGATTTATGTCGGTGTCGCATGTGTCATTATTTGAATATAACAGGAATAATTGTTAAAATAATTTGGAACCTGAATATCTTTTTGTAATATAAAATTATTATGATTACAGAACACCAAAATGCAATACCGGTTCGCCGCACCGCGAGCGTCGGCGGCGCGAAGACGAGCCCCAAGCGCAGGCCGGGTTCAGCGCAGCGCTGCACCGCACGCCGCCACCACCACCGCCGGCGCTGTTGAGACGGCTCGGCGTCAAGGAGCCTACTGGCGTTGGGAAGGTATGTGACATCTTAACTAGACATGCATATAATAGATTCATATAATGTCGAGTAATAAGTAATGTTACGTTATTCGGTCGGGTAATATTAACCGTCATGTATCAGCAAATACTATATAAAATGTATAAAGCAAATATGTACTACCTAAGAACACTTGTTCAGTGAAAGGTTTTGGTACTAGGCCACGAGGAGGACAAACGAGAGTAAGAGGTGGACGACGTATTAGATGTAAATAACTTATTCCAATTTTATATACTAATCGGAAAGCTATTTCAAAAATGGAATACGTACGCATTATAAATATATCGAACCCAATAACTTGCTCTAACATATAAATATATTTGAACAAGTTGGAGGACCTTGTTAGCAACACAAATAGCAAATACCCAATTAAAGCCTAGGAACCTTTTTACAAGCAGTCAAGTCAAAGAGACAAGGCAAGCGCTCTAAGCAAACTTCAGCTGGTACGTGTCGAGACGAAGTCTAGTCTATGATTAAAGAACTATCGAGCACCGAGGCTAAACTTAGTCTCGCTGGAAATATCAACATTTCGTTCCACAGATTATAAATATACTAAAGCTGTAGATAAAACGTTAAAGATTAAAAAGCACCCCACGTTACTTATATATTCGTCTATCACTATATACTAGAAAAATCGCATGAAAATTGGTTGCGTAGTTTTATAGATTTAAGCTTAAATAGGAATAGACAGAAGAAAGCTGCTTTGTAAACAAAGTATTAAAATACTATGCAATGATAATTTATTTATTTAAAAACATTCTTAACATGTTTTAAAAGGTAATTGTTATCTGTGTCACAAATTGACTATAAAAAGACCCTTCAAAATTATTTATTCTTTCACCTCTTTGTGATAGTATTAATAGCCACTAAGCTAATGTGTCTAGTACCCTGCTATCAGTCCATCGCTACAAACCGACTAGAAGGAACACTCCGCTCACTAATTGGTTCCCATAATGAGACAACTGATCATCCCCCCTAATGAGCTCCGGCAAGATAATAATCTTTTATTAGCTACAGCGAGAGATATAAATCTTCCTTTGCATATCAATGAGCGTTCCTAAGTTTTTAAACGCTGTGGTGCAGATTTTGTTACGTAATAGCTGTTTCTCGTAGTTTACTGTTTCTGTGGTAGTTGTTACAAGACGAAAAAGTATCCTATGTGTAAATCCATTTATAATCTACTAACGTACAAATTTTTAGACAAATACGTTCAACAGTTTTTGGGTAAATGACTAACAAACATTCATCCAATCGAAAATCTTTACTCGCAAACTTCGGAGTTTATAAATAATTGAAACTGTAACCAATTTTATACCTTAAACTAAAAGTAATTAATCTTAAAACTCTTAAAGCTTATCTCAGAAGCTCTTCAAACCACATTTTTCATAATCCAATCTTTACATCGTTAATACAGTTCAAAGTTAGCGAAGTTTGTTAGCGGAAAAACCTGATTTCAAGCGCGGATGCTTTCAATGATATTAGAATAAATTTTGCATGCAACAAGTCGAGATTGCACCTCGATGACGGGGCGTGATTTGCACTTTTAAGTTCCGGAGACATGAGCGTCTTTTTAATAATAGACCTTGGTATTGAAGATATACATATTATATTTAATTTCATGAAATTTTGTTAGAGACTTATTTATTTATACTTTATTATCCGTATGCCCTAATATGTTACAGACTAAACTTAAGTTAATAAATTCAGTAAATTGAATGCCTTATCAATTAAAGGTGTTTTTATCCAGCACCAATAGAATATTAAATTATTTTATATTTACAAGGTAAATTTATTTGTTGTGATACCTGTTTTACTTTAAAAAGAAATTACTAAAATGTATGTTTATTCTCTGGAGAAACTGCTGACAAGTCGGTAATATTACCAAAACCTAAGAACGTAATAAGGTTTTCATTTCTAAATTCAAAGAATAAACAAAGTGTTTTATACTCATTTTGATCACTGATTTCAATCTCAGCTTATCTTCTATCGAGATTTTCAAAGAAAACTTAAAGATCTATTGCCTCATTCGCCATCAATTTAAAAACTAAGATATGATTCAACTCACGAAAGACATTAGAAGTTCGATCGGACCGGTAACCCGATTAGTGGCTGAGTCGATCGTAAATTCAAATCTTCGTCGTGGTCTGAATATCGGAACTATTAATAGGATCCAACTAGAATAATAATGTAATGTTATTTGTCCAACAAATTCCGCTTTAAGACAAGCGTTGCCAGCGTCTGACCCCTCATCCGTTGGTAATGAGATTATATGAGAAAATCGCGCACATCTTCGTACATTATTTACTTCTTATTTACTTATTGAGGAGAGTTTATGCCATACTAGAACCCGGTTTGTTTCGCATATATATTTACTATGTAATTAACTTAACTATATCGTATAAAACTAAACTTTCTCTGTCCCTATATCCCTACGTATACTTAAAAACTACTTTTTATACGATATAATGATTTAAGAAGGAAGTTTTTATGTATAGAACATGCCTACATGCAAATAAAACCTAGTAGCGCTGTCAGTATTTCATAAAAAGATGGTAGCTACTAGAACATTAGTACAACAATACAGTCAACTGCTAACCACATCGGTAACCGCTAACTCATAAGGCAAGCTAACGAGGCTCACTACAAATCCTGTGCTAGAATTACGAGCCAAGTTAATGCTACACATATTCAGCGCAGTTTATGCCGGAGCTAAGGGAATTTACTGTGCACCAAAACAGCTCAAATTGCTAGTGATACTTTTCTAGTGTCAATTAAATTTGGGTATGATTACCGAAGTCCTTGACGTCTTTACATGAAGTATGTTATGCTCTTTAGACTGTGTAAAACAGTATTGAAAAAGAGATGAAATTTAAGCTACTGTTTTGAAATGAACCAGTTAGTACTGAGGTGTAAGAGTGGTACACTTCATACAGAAAACCGGCGTCTAGTTAAAGCATCTTGACTGCCATATATTTTTGTTTCTTGCGATTACTAGGAACACTGGAGATTCATATTAAACTTTCCACTTCCCTTTGTCGCATCCTGTTTTTCACTCTATGCTATAAGTCCTCTCCTACTTCCTTCCCTTTAATCTAAAGGCTGATCATTTGCAAGGCATGTAGTCCTAAATATTGTCTTTGAGCCTTGAGGTTTTAATTTGAATAATAAAAGTAATCGCTGCCCATCAGGCGACCCTATCTCAATTACCTGTCTTTGCGTAAAAAACATAGTAAAAAGTATTTCTGAAATATATATAATAGCCAGTATAGTTTGACTGTTAGTTAAGTCAACGCAATTCCCACAAAAGCATTGAACTGTCGAAATATTTTGCCAACATAACCCCGCATCTGTTTTATTACATGCACGCGTTTGCCAAAACCGGCCTGTAGCAATATATTCAATAGGTTTCAAAAAGAACGGCGGCTTTTTGCTTTTCAAAAAAATGCGTGGCAATTTGCAATTCTATCAGACCACTATTATAATATTGACGGGCTTTTTGTAGGCAAACCGTAATCCGTAAAAAATTAACACACTGCAGCTAGTGAAATTTGCAATTCTTGATAAATCCGGTCGGCTGGACGCTCGTTGTCACAAAAACGTGGCTCAGATAAGCGTTTCACAAATCCTGTGGTTTGTCCCTTGTGTAATAGTTGGACGATGTTGATAAAACCTGTATTTGTGTATATTCTTTAAACAGAACCTTCCACTGAAACTAAATGTAACTGACGTTGAAAATGCTATGTTAAATTCCAGATAAGTTTTCTGTTTGAGTGAAGTAATGTTTTTATTTATTCGAAATAGACAAGTGAATTACATTACAGTATTTTGAAAATTTCTACATACATGTATGAGAAAATATTTTGTTAAAAAAATAATTATATTATAATATTAATATTAATAGATTACTTGTATTTACTGGTTTTCTAGAAGGGTTTACTTTTAAATGATAAAGCCTTTTGAACTCAATTTAATTCACATGTTTAGTTTGTTAGTATCCTTAATGTAAAAAGGGATTAAACATTCATTTATTTTCTTACGAACAAGTTACAACAAACTTTTAACAACGAAACTTAGTGAATTTCTTATGAAATTATAACACCAAAGCCATGAATCAGTTACAACAAGAAATCTCATAAAATTACATTCGATAACTTGAGTTTGGATTATTGCCAACATCAACCTTATTGTTCTGAAACAATTGACTTTATGCAGACGCGACTTTTTCTCTTCTAACCAACGAATTCATGTCCTTATGATAAAATACATACTATATATCTTAATAAAATGAAATATATACCGGTTTGAATAGAATTTTACATTTTCATGGAAATAAGTTGTATTATTTTAAACATGTTAATTCAATATGGACTGTATTGGTTTCAATTCTTTCACCACTTCATAATGTATATTATAATAAGTCTATAATATTTCAAAAATTACCACGAGACCAACATGCTGAATTTAAGATAATAATGGAACGGTTGTTGAAACTGAATTTTGACTCTGAATGCCACTGCATTATTTCACTCTAATTTAGTTTTAAATGTGAGTATCATAAAATTATACTTCGAGATGAAAAAAAAATATGTATCTAATAAGATAAACATATATAAAATAAGTATGTAATAACTAATCCTGAACGCGTAATAGTTTCATTCCTAAAATTTACAATATATTATACTAACTATAAATAAGTATCGTAAGTATGTAACATCATCAGTATCGTAAGTATGTACCGTATTTCGGTGTTAATCAAATCTCTTACATATTTTCTTCAATAAATAAGTGTATTCGCTAACAAACATACCTATACAATCGAGTGACCCACTTATTGAGATTGTTTTGACACGTTATGAGATTTACGTCCCCTGCCAATTTCTATACTACTTTTGTTAACCTACGATTTACGGGATATGTTGTATTTCGTTTGCTTGATTGAACTACCTTAAGGAAAAGGATGGAATGTTTATTTATATGTTCACCTGCGGAGTGGCTTTATTCTTGTTTTTACCAAATTAGTTTCTGTATGGCGATATTTCTCTTCTTGAACTTCTTCTGAACTGTGAGGAGTCCTAAAAAAAAATCTGTCTCACTGATTACTTATTTTAAGTCATTTGCCTGAACTTTAAATGTCAAAAGATCGATCAAATGTTGCTATTTATAATTAACGTTCGAATAAACATGGTCAATATTAATCACAGTTGAAATTTTTAACTTTATGCAAATCAAGTGAATATGTAGCAAGAGTATTTTAAAAATACATTAAAAATACTTCCCTAATAGCATTTTAACGAAAATGCTTTCATTTCGTACGCAAGGTGAAATGAAAACGGACGATTGTATGTAAATATCATTTAAAATTATTTTGACGACGACGCATTCCGTTAAGTGCAGCTGAAAAGAAATTTTTTGTTACCTCCATTTTAGCATTCAACTTGAAAGTTCTGCTTTTATCGCGGGTTTTACGAACTGCCAAAATAAATAAGCATCGCTCTATTTTATTGTATTGGTGAAAATGTAGTTGTAGGTTTTAATTGTTACGTTGTATGTATTCTTCGTAGATAAAGAAATTCATTAATAAGAAATTTACTTAAGAAATAAAAAATGTAATCTGAAAATCAAATAAAATAAGAATAGAAAACTATTAGTGGCTAGAATTATTATTATTATGAGATGCGAGTTCCTGGTTTCTTTTATTTTTTGTTTTTATACAATATTATATACACATAACTATAATAATAAATACTAAAGACCGCACCTTTCCCTAAAAAGCCGGAAACACACCCGTGACAACGCGAATGCTCATGGGCGGTGCTGATCACTTATCCATCACGTGTCGCGCTAGCTCGTTTACCCTCTCTTATGAATAAAAAGAAATAGTAACCCAAATTGACAGTTTAATAATAAATAATGCGAATAATTAAAACCTGTTTCCTTAGCATGATCAAGACAAAGTACCAGGGGAGCAGAAACACTAAGCGTACGTTCAATGCGGGTTTTCCTAGTTGCTGTCAATTTGTAGCTTCCAATGAGATCGGTGGACAGCGCCCACGGGATTAAACTTCTTATTGATTCGACCCTTTTTATCTGTCTCGGACTGAGATGTGAGTTACAAGCGACTTGATTCGAAGTCAAAGTCAAAAATATTTTCAATCATGTGTAATAATGCTTTATAATTAATATCTTTCGAAGTAGTTTTTAGCCTACATAAAAATATTTTCTGTGGTCTGAAATATTGCTCTCACTAAAAATAGCATAATATGACGTCACTTTCCATAAGGAAAAACTCGTATCATTTACCAATATAGTTCACAGACTAAAAACTACTTCTGATTCAATATAATATTAATAACATTAAAAACCGTTTTTTTTTAATTCAAAGCGATCTTTAACAGTTCCAAATAAGTTCGATGTTTGAACATAATCCAGTCATATTTATTCTTGGTTCATTTCATTGACTTTATTTTTGTATCAAAAGAACAGCATATACAATCCAAAGATACAGACATTTTACAAATTCTACAATACAAAATACTCACATTCTTTAATAGTAATATGCTATTTCTAAGTAATACATTATCGTCTCCTAATCAATCGCCATCGGTCTCTTCCTTATATCCCTTCCCACAAGTACAGATGATACAGCGTCCTTATTGATACCACTAGGATTTCCTTTGATATCCCGTGATGGAGAACATATCAATTTGCCGTGTTTTTCTTAACCCTCCCTGTTTTGACCCGGATTATAGGACACGTGCATTGAAAAATTTTTTGCCTTTTTAAATTCGAATTTCAATTTTAACTTTTTTGACAGTTTTAATTATCTGTACTGGTTGATTTAAAAAAACATTTCATCTGTACATTGTTACTGCTATAGACTGATATACTTACTGACATAGATTACTTCATAATTAAAGATTTTAGAATTTTAGACAATTTTAGAAGTGTTTTGTTTTGTTGTGACGTCACTTAGCATATTATTATATTTAAGTATCTCTTCATTACAATGATATATACTCCTCAGTTATTATGTACTCCGGTAGTGTTATTTGAAGCTGGACGCGCCGCAGTTATTTTCGCGTACCTTTAAACAAAGTAGGGTCATACATAGAAGCATGTTAAAAAACTCTATTTATTACTAGCTGTTGCTCGCGACTTCGTCCCCGTTGATTTGTTTTTCCATTGTATCTTCGCTCATATTAGTCGCAGCGTGGTGTTCTGTAGCCTAAAGCCTTCCTCGATAAATTGTCTATACAATAAATAAATAATTTTTGAATTCAAACCAGTAGTTCCTGAGATTAGCGCGTTCAAACAAACAAACAAACAAACTCTTCAGCTTTACCTATTAGTATAGATTATGCATTGGTTTAAAAGATATATTCGGCCACAAACACCGAGCCGCAAAGAAAAACTTATCCCTACTACTAGGCCGAAAACCGGTCAGATGTAATAATATTATATGAAAATATTTCACGGGGCGGTCCAACATTCCACATACGTTATTGCCATAGGGAATATTCGGGATAAAGGAATGATAATATACGAATACCTTATTAATACGAGCCCAAACGCCCTTATAAAATTAGGATCCAATTATTTTAGGGATAACGCGTGGGATCCGGGATCGTGTCTTTCATTTTGGCGTTTTGAAATTCACTTTCATGAATTGGGTTGTTACACTGATGGAAGGTCAGTTTCTCTTATCAGAATTATCAATGTTTTACTGTAGAAACTAGTATTATAATAATTTCTAGTACAACTTTGTGTTATTCTGTAAAACGTTATAGGTAGTAGATAAAAAATTTGAGTTTGTAGTACCTACTATGAGTTTAACTTTTATTCCGAACGCCTGGGTAAGAAATTTCACGGATTTCGAGAACATATCAATTGTAAAATTAAAGGAAATAAACTAAATGATATTGAAGACATACAGGAGAGTTTAGGTTAGGTTAGAAAAAAAAAAAGAATCATCAAAATCGGTTCATAAACGACGAAGATATCGGTGAACATACATAAAAAAAATATTATACATAGAGACGAAATGAGAACCTCCTCCATTTTTTGAAGTCGGTTAAAAAAGGAATATGAAACTGGCATTCATCGAAGAGATAACTTTAGCAATTTATCCAACAATAAATAATGAGGAAGAGCGATGTTGGTATCCGACTGTAATCGCATTATCAGGAGAAGCTCCGACGCTAAGATAATCCGGCCTAAACCCCATTCTATCAACGTTTAGTCAAAGTCTAGTCTAGCTGAGTCTGAGGATAATCCTATGTTATTAAGTTTTACTTAGACGCTTACACTATGATATTTGATTCGTAAGTTGAAGACTTAGATGTAGAAGAGCGAATTGATATTGCAGACATTTTCCAAAACGCCCAAATACTTTATTGTCAAGTCCTGTAGTTTCCACTTTCTTCTTCTTCTTTCCTATCTTCTGGTATTAAGTTTTGCAAATAAATTTGCTTACACTTAACAAAATAATTTTAAATATAAGTTCAAAGACCTAACGATATTAGAAAAAGTCTTTATCAGAGCTACCAAATGATAAAACTAATTAAAGCTCACTAGAAGTAACAAAAAAAACTTTTAATGAAAAAAATAATAACTTCATTAACCACTTCTAAATCTTATAAGCACAAAAAAACATTAACAATACAAACGCTACTAATAAAAACTATGAAAATAAAAATCAAGAAATTAGTATTATTAAAGTATTATTGTAAACTGTAAGAAATATACGACTTTTTTATTTTTATTTTAATTTAGAAGTAACAAACAATTTCAATTAACTTATGGCAGCGTTACTAATACCATGTGGCTTCATCCTTTTATATGATTTATATGACGGTGTAATACCAATACTTACGAAGGCTAGTTAGGGTGTTTTATCAAATTATCTTGCTTGGCTCCCGGCCAGGCCGCACGACTTAATTCTTTCCTATTACGCCTTGTAAATGACTGTTTACTGCTTAAAGTTTAAGCTCAAGCCTTTGTGAACAACTTTATTAATTTATATTTTGTTCGGGATTTTTCTAGATAATCTTAATTTAGTTTAACTACGCAGTTTGCTGTTGGCTTTTCTAGTGTGTATTTAGGGAACTGTTTTTCAGGGTATTTGGCTCATGTGTGTATTGTTTTAGTTAATATTAACGGGAGAGAATTTTGTTTGTTAAGTTGTAAAGGAAAATTTTCGGGTTTAAAACAAAGCATTAGCAGATAGAACCTTTTTTGTAGTTAAACCAGTAAGATAAATAATGGCTTGTGTAAAGAAATTCGTTCCACGAACACTTAGTTATCTTTGAATTCTTTTTCCAATTGTAGGCAAATCTACTGTTATTAAAAAAATAATTCAAACCTGAATCACGGAGCTTGGAGATAGTGTGTTACCAGCCTTCAATGATTCCATACTAATTCCTTGAAAGACTTTAACTGGTAATACATCATAAATACTGCAGAAGAAAGGTCTTTATTATATTTATTTATTTATTTTATTATGAGCACAACCACATTATATATATCATGTGATATATATATAACAATGTTAGAGTGCATAGCACCAGTAATAGTTAGAAAATCGTAGGCGTCATATAATAAAGATTATATCCAACTCCTTCTGTAGTATGTGACGCAATTTCTGTATCGATTTGGTTGACTTTTCGTCCCTTACCCATAGGGCCATACATCAGTATAGCGTTGTTTACGCATTATTACAAGTTCAGAAACGTTCAGGACGTAGGTAAATGTAACCCTTTGCAGTTTGTCACGACCCCCGCTAATATTTTCCCGCCTGACGACGTATTTTACGATACTTTTTTCATTATTCGTTTTTCAGCTGCAACGTTTGCGCCTACCCATTCGTGAGAGTTATTCGTGGGTTTAAGCATCGAATAACCAATTTTCAAGTCAATATTTTCGTTTTTATTACGTTAAGACGTAATAGGTCACAATAAGTTGTGACTACAAAAAATTTAAATACAATAATAGACTGTACTATTTTTGTTAAATATTGGATATAAATTAAAGAGTGGTATTCAATCTTTTTTATTATGATTTCTTTTATTGTTTAAAATATACCGCGATTTCTGTTGGATTTAAAAAAATAACTTTAAGCGTATAATGCTTATAACCTTAATGTATATTAAGGTTGGCTCAAAAGTAAAACTTTTAATAATAAAGCGTTTAACCTAAATAAAACAAAAATAATTTTAAATTCACTATTGTCACGTGTCTTGTAATTACAATCGATATTTAATTCGAAAATATTGAACCACTTACATTCGTATATTCGGTAGTAACTGTAAAAACAATTAGTATTCATTAATAAGAGCCGGTGGCACGATCTCTCACCAATTATCTTGTTTTCACTAAAGGGAAATTTCGCGTGACTGCAAAACTGGCGAGAAATATTATTTTCACTAACTTTTATTTGACCTGCCCTTTATTCTATACATCCTTGTATTTAGAAGTCTTGTTAAATTTTTATTAACACCAGTTCTATTTTAATAATCTTTTTTTATTTCTTTTTTGTGAAAAACGCATAACAATACGTTAAAATACCAAGCGAATTATTTTCATATATGTTAGCTAAATTATTAGGATTGTTATATTATTTGAACCGCGTCTACGAAAACCCCCTACGTAATGGAAGAATAGCTGTTAGACCGTATAGGTTCGATGTTGAGACATTCTATAAGTTAAGTCCCCAATAAAAAGCATAAGCACGATTCAGACCTCCATTCGGAACAAGAACTGTCTGTCCCTATTAACGCTTAACTGTTTAAAATTACATAACCGATTATCATGCGGTTTTTTAGATAGAGTAATTCAAGAGGAAGGTTTATGTGCATAGTAAATGTATAAATGCAAGTAAAACCGCGGGACACGGTTAATAAATAAATTTTCCTTCGAATCGCTCTGTTAATAACCATTCGTTCGTACTGAACGGGGCTCGCTTTAAACTATTACAATCATCCTTTGATTGACTTTTTGCAACTGAATCGTAAACCTCACATCGGATCTGAATCCGTTCGCTGAATTAAATCGATTGAAGAATAATAAATGCTTCGAGATAAAAGTGTGAAATCGAACAGATTAATACGGAATTTAAATTACTATTAATTCAAATAGGAAAATGTATAATTTTCGTAATAAGTAGGTACTAAGAGTCATTTGTTGAAAGTTTATTGAAAACCTTGCAAAAACAGTTTTTTTCGAAAACACTGTCTCGGACAAATACGTACCTATAAATAAGTAGATTAGAAAAAAGTATTATTGTAACTTAAAAGCCGGCAACACATTTGTCAATGCTGCGCATCAAGTGATAATGAAATTGTTATATAATATGTATTCAAGTTCCTTACCGGACAGATCGAAAAAGGCCTTTTTTCGGAAATAGAAAAAAAAATTTCTCAAAATATTTCATACATAATTAACAAGGTTGTATAAAACTGACAGACATTTAAATACACTTTTTTTTTAATCTATTAGTGACAAAAAATAACATAAGAATCAGTAACCATTAAAATTAGTATAGCCATTCTTTACTTAAACGTGTATTTGCAACTTTATTTATACCAATACTTTATATATACAAGTATATGTATTATACCATTGCTAGTAACATGATATCAAAAAAGACAAAAGCCAGACCAGTGCAGTAGCACCGACGCTATTGTGTCTCGTTAATTCAAGTTCATAATAAAAAAATCACAATTTAGCACACAAATATAGCCGGTGACAGTTTTACGAGCCAACTTATATTTTGTTAAAAACTGAACAGGACGTAAATATATTGGCTTCGATTAATTAAACGATATGAGTTTGTTCCGCTGATAAATGACCCATGTTTTAAGGGAAGTGAGGTTGGTACCGTTTTAATATAGTTTTTACTATCAGGACATTATGTACATTGTCTATGTGAAGCTTTTGTTAAGCAGTATGTATGTCCCACTGTATTGGCTAAATTGCTATGAAGATTTCAATCAATAAGCCATAAGGCGTTAACAGTCGTCATAATTGCCTGTAAATATTTTTTATGTATTCAATGTGAAAAGAGTTATAGTTCATATTAAGGCTTTTAAAACAGAACCTAAACTACTCATACTCTTTTCTAACTCCTTCATAGCTTAATTTCGCTAAACAAAACACAATAAAACTAAAAATCTATATCTATACATATAATGAAAACGTAACGAATCGCTGTCTGTACATGGAAGATATATGAGAATAAAATATTATAGGAGACCTTTATTAACGCAATAGAACCCGAAACAATGATTTTTTGAATTTTTGTCTGTTTGTCTGTTTGTCTGTTTGTTTATGCACGCTAATCTCAGAAACGGCTTATCCTATCTAGATGGGGTTTTCAATGATACAACGTGGTAAGCTTCACTTAACATTTAGGTGGTGTTTAATTCATGTCAATCGGTTGATAAATAAAAAAGTTATGTCAATTTAAAGAATCACGTTGAACTTGCTGAACGTTTGTTGGCGCGGGTTAGGCATTTTAAAACATGCTGCCCAAAGTCACTTTTCTACGCGGGCGAAGTCGCGGGCACAGCTAGTATTATTAATATAAAAAACAGTTGATGTATAATCAAAAGTCTATCAACATCGGCTACCCGACCTCTAATTAATTTGGTGACGTAATAAGCTTATCAAACACAGATTTGGGGTGCTATAGGCCCATTTGATTTAACGGCCAAATATGAATGTCATTTTCGGTCCAATAACGGTCGTTTTGTGACAGCCGATATTGGGGTTATGCAGGGTTAATTATAGACTACTGGGAAACGTGTATCTGATATGTATCTTTGATTGAGGTGTTATAGTTGGGAATATAATTTAATAGAGACCCGCCCAGGACATCCAAGCTGGTGAATACGTATTATGCGTTTTTACCAGCGTCAGTACTAGGATAAAAATTATTCTATTATCTGTTAATCTAGAGTTAATACCCCCTAATTTACTACAAATTTTTTTCTGAAGTTTAACATGCAGGTACAGTAGATCCTAGATTATCACAAATAATACTTTATAAGGTATTACCCCCGGGAAGGGAAACTAAACGGGTAAAACCACAGGGCAAGTCTAGTAATAAAATAAGCCATTCCAGTTTCAGCACCCGACTAACTGAAAGTCGCTTCTCGGCTTTTTGGCTAAGATCAAAGTGTAGTTATATTTTTATAACTAAGAGTCAAATAGCTCTGTAAGGACTCCGTACTATAAGTTATAACAAAAAATTGAAATACCCTGTTTTTCGTATACCTGAAAACTTCTAAGCGTGCTACCTCGCACTTACCTTTATCAATGAGGAACGACACTTTCGCGTTGAAAAATATTGTATATCATACCAGTTGTATGTATTATTACAATCGTGTTCGATATTTATTGGGTTAATTGAAATAACGTGCCCTAGTCACGGCAACACCCCTTACTTGTGCATATAAATACCGCTAGGGTCAGGAGTATCGCTATTTGAAGCGATAAAACTCATTTATAGAACTGACCATTGCGTTATCGAAATTTGTGAAGCTAATTGGTATGCGTTTTGAGAAGTACGTAGTTCTAAATATAGAAATAGGTGCGTTGGTGGTGTAATTTTTTTTGTCCTATACTAAGGTAAAATTTTGATTTTATAACAATAATGCACCTACTGCAAATTAGTTTTATTCATTTTTTTTTTTGTTAGATCACAACTAAAATTGCTCAGCAGATTCGTCTATTAGTAAGGAATCAACTCCGCCTAATAGCAGTCGCGAATATAAGTGCCTAAAAAAACCATTACTTTACCCTTTAATAAAGAGTTTGTCTTCATCTTTTTCCATCGTGAAATTTGCCTCCGATGCTGCCACATACAAAAACGAAACGCAAGAACACCTCTTGCGATATCTAAATATATATAATTCAAAGGTGACCGACTGACATAGGGATCTATCAACGCACAGCCCAAACCACTGGACGGATCGGACTTAAATTTGCCATATAGGTAGATGTTATGGCGTAGGCATCCGCTAAGAAAGGATTTTTATCAATTCTACCCTCAAGGGGATAAAATAGGGGATGAAAGTTTGTATAAAAATCCACGCGGGCGGAGTCGCGGGCAACAGCTAGTCTCGTATATAATCAAACCATGACTTATGAACTAAGTTTGTATAAACAAAGTAATACACCAGCTACATAAAGAAAAATGAGAATGAACATCAGAATCAACTTGACATAACTGTTCACTTGTTGAAACAGTACCTACTCATTCCGAAGCGGGTCAAAGTATTGTTAGTCTCATACTAAGGTCCCATAGAACAATAACGATTCATATTCTTTGAAACATGATTAACAAGCACTGTTTTGCTCAGGATACGAGGACCCGAGATATAGGGCAGTAGTTGGAGAACTGTATTCTTTCATTGTATGGGAATTTAAATGGGAACTTAGTCAGTAACTTTTGAAAAAAATACGCTGAACGGTTTGAAACAAAATAAATACATTTCACTGGTGAAAATAAGTAAAAAGCATCTATTTTGGCAGCTTTCTTTGGATCAAGACTATATACTATAGTCTTTGGTCAAAAACTCTTCTAGAATATTCCAAGCCCCGGCTCAATACAATTTTTATTAATCTTTCTTTTGCCTATAGACAGTACCTATAAGGTATCTTCACTCTTCACAAAAACAGAAAAAAGATCTTCTTTTTAAGGGTTCTTCTCTTTTTTTCAAGCAATAATTTTGATGTCCTAACCGGTTCCTATCATGAAGTGACCTGATATTTTGACTAGCATTCACTTTCTATTTTCAATTAAATTGTATGCAACAAGCTACAACCTTGCGTAGCTATAGTAAACCTTTATAAAATAACCATCCCATTGCCACAAGCTGAACTCAACCTAGTTCTCCGATATTTGTTTATGAAACAATTTTGGGCAGACTGTGGCAAAGGATTCTTTACGGCATCGTACCATGCGGGCTATTGACTGAACCACTTTGAGCTTCGTATGCTGTAGGTACATTGAAAGTGTTATTTGTACTACACTTGTCGGGTTATCTTGAAGCTTAACGTGTTAGGGATTATGAAATACAAACTTAAAGCCTAATTTAGACACCAGTCTCCCACAAATGTAATTGCCAGTGTAATCACCATAGCAATATTGTCGTAAGATATAATTTCAATCATATCGGTAAATATTTTAAAATTTAATTCAGACATTCTGACTCCAATATAATATGTAATACACTTACTAAAATATATGTAAGTGTTTCAGGTCAAATAATCGTTCAATATAGAGTTAATGCCACCTGGAGTTGTTAACACCTTACCACCATAAACATTCCAATTCGCATCAACAATCACCAAACTTACAACAAAAAAGTGAACAATAGACACGCATAACAATCCATCAGCTATATTAAAAATTCAAAATTCGAACAGCATTTCAAACTCCAACGTTCAAAGTCAGATGTTACAAACCTTTTTTTTGTATTTTTAATTTCAATTATATTAACACTAGCGTTATTAGTTCGTGGAAGTGTGAGCTCAAGCCACGAAGTTCACCGTCCCGACAGTGCGGTATATTAAAGTGTAGCACAATAAATTTAAATAAAGCATAGTTATGGAGTTTTCATGTCCGCCGTATTTATGTAACTAATGGCTTCGTTGTTTGCTTTATATTTAAGAGTTACATTCTTGCTTATTAGCTGTTGTGTGTGGCTTAGTAAGTTTTCATGATACTTCACTCGATGGTAAGCGACCACTCAGTCTCCTGATGCTCAACTATCACCCCTTATAATGAACAATCAGATAGCTAAGAGCTTCGCAATAGTTTACTATCCTTAAAAAAAACTAGTGTTTGATAACGAACTAAATCTTAAATTATTTTCGACATGGTTAGACTTACCTTTTTCTTTGTATTGTTTTATTTGTAATATCAACATAACAAAGCTTTTTCGATAGTATTGGAAAAAATATAAATAAAGCTAACAACCCTGTAACTACGACTTGTCTGAGAGAAAATTTCTAACAACAGAACCGCACACACATATTACATTTTAAGTTATTAAGCATTATGTACATGTAGAATGTAGGTACATCATAAATAAATAAATGAATAATATAATAGAATCAGTATTCCAGTTTCTGATAAGGATTTTAGCTAAGATATGTAAGCTGTAATGGAATTCCAATGTCTGCCTTCGATCATCGTTACGTGGAAATCCTCCACATATTAAATACTATATATGTACTATATGCTTTATATATGTCGTTGGCTTTGACTGTGCTTAAATATTTTTTCTATAGATATTACATAGTAGTTAGTTATTATATATTACATTATATGGAAAAGTTATTTTTAAGATTCTTTACCAAACTAAAGATTGGACGGTATAAATATGTTAACCATAAAATGTGCAAATTTATATGTTATTAAAATGACCTGTACGTTATTCACTTTTTCAAGATCCTTAGCTTCCTATATTAAATCTATGTATATTTTTTTATATCAAACCCATATAAAACAATAAAGCGTAAAAAATCTTTATTGACGTTTAATATTATATTAATTTCTATTAACTATATACTTTACTAGATTTCGACATCCTTCACTAAACTATAACCTCCTTACTTGACCACAATAGACATATTTAATACCCCTAACCTTAACAAAGACGATAAAACAACAATTAACTAAAGATAACTCCACAATGGCGCGTATTATTCGCAGCTAACGCGCTAACGACTTTTCTAGAATATTAAAGCGCTCGACTTATCCGCAATTGGTTCAATTTCTTCGCCACACGTACAATGGTCAGTCAGTAATGATAGCGTGTATTTGTTTCGTCCTCTGAGTATCGCGTTGCATGCGTTCCTATACTTAACTGTATAATTCGTTTAGCAGACTAAATGTGGATATTTGTGTAATTGACTCCTATAATTGTGGTTAGTTTTAAAATGCTTAGTTAACGACGGTTTGTACTTTAATGATTAATGGTTTAGTGATTGTAAAATGTAAATGTAATTTTTTTTTATTTGAAACTTTATCGATCGAATTTTGTTATCGATAGCTCTAGTAGAATGTCATTTTAGTTAGCGGCGATAGCATTTATCTTAATATTTTAATCTGATAATTATTATACATATTACCTAGTATTGTATAATATCACATAACATACCTAATTATGTTAGAAGCATAAAAAAACAAGTAACGCCACAAAATAAATATCTCTCTTTTTAGTAAAGAATGTAACTTAAATATTTTAAGTTTTTTTTTTTTAATTTTAAGTGTTTCATATATAATAAAGGAACCGATTATCACATAGAACTAGTTAGAAGCATACAAAACAGACGAAACACCACAAAATCTTTCCAATTACACACTTTCAAGGTTAACTTGCCGTCGCAAGTGTACACAATGCGTACAAGTTGGCCGTAACTCGTAAAGCACGGCAAATTGCGATATATGACGAAACTTATTAACGACGCAAGTTTTTAGTCGCGTCGTAAATCGCGCGTGTGTGCACCGCTTTATCCGTCTCCATTTATAGTGTGGCTAGCTTTTGATTAAATTAGTTTTAAGTGTATATCCTGCCAATATTATTAACGTGAAAGTTTATGAGGATAATATTATGTTAGTAGGTACATACCTACCTATGTTGTTGCGCTATCATGCAAAAACTAGTGTATGAATTTGACCAAACTTTGGCATACCGATAGAGTAGAACCGATATTCACACATAGGCAATGGCAAATTTATAAAGTAGATAAAATATGTGTCCTAACATGTAAACTTAGAACGTAAGTTTTTAACCTGCTTTCTCTAAATCTACAAGTCACGTGAAAGTTCGTTTGTCTGATTGGTTAATTTATCAAGAGAGAGTTTTCTGATCGTACCGCTGCTAATAGGTTCCGAAACAAATCCGTAGAGCTTGACTAGCTAAGACAGCTATATTTCATACAAATGTCGTGTGTCTCCAAGACTACGTAAGTTTTAAACGTAAATTCATACACAACGATAGCTCGAATCTTAAGAAAAACTTTGACGGTTGATATTTTTAAGTCCATAAACATTTTCTGTACAAACATTATTAACTAATTAAGAAATAAACTTGCGCAAAAGGAAACATTTTGAAAAGGTCACTCGAACTTATTTTCTTAAACGTAACCGTCATTTCTCATTAGTAAATTAAATTTGACTCGAAACTCGAGTCTTGGAAACCTACTTGGGTCACCATGGAATTTCTTTAAAACTTCCAGCGAAGTTTTCAGACGTTTTTACAAGTGTTTGACACCCGAAGCACGTATTTTTGTTAGCTCAACGCAGCGGTATGGATCGATGTTTGTATAAACGCGTAGTACGTAACAAACCAGGAAGACATATAGAATGTATTTCACATAACGTCTGGTACTTCGATATATTGATGTAGCTGCAATATGGAATAGTGGTTCTATGAAAATACTTAAAATCAAACGATACATTGCTTAACGTCGGCTTTATGAAAGAGACCAACGACTAATTTGGACTCATGAGAGCGTTATCTCTTTCGCACATTACTGACGATGATTTCGCACTGATTTCACACTTAGCTGATGAAACCAAAATTATCATTTTATTAAATTATCTATTCAGAATTCAAATATAGAACACTTATTCCAACGATTTAAATAAATAATCAGTTTTGGTTAGGAATTACTAAGAGGTTTGGATAGGTACATGTACTATACACATGCACATGTCAATAATATTTTTCTTATATTTTGACGGGCAATTGAAGACGAGATTAATTATAACATTACTTGTTCTATATCGGACGATGGTACCTACAAAGTTATTCCTATGTACCTAGAAACCTAGCCTATAAACCCTAATGGTATAGTCTACCACCAATAGAAAAATATCACCTAGAACTGCAACATAAGCAAATTGAAGCCATTTAAAAGTAGTAAATTTTGTCTACTTAGACAGATCGTTATCTTATAAGTTGTCTCGTCCACTATAAGAACGTGTTTTTTAAACAGCGGAGCGATTATTAAGGAACTATCTATGCGTTATACATCTATGTCTACCATCTACAAAAAAGTATTTAACTAACAACCTGCTGTTTCGCAGTTCACGATGACATTCACATTCAAATCGGAACGCCTAACTAATTATTAACTTTCAGAGTCATTTCGCATTGGAAACTTGTTTAATTTGCGGCAAGAAGTGCCCGCAGTCGTGCTGCGTCACGAAATCGCTAAATCACTATTGGAACTTAAAAATATCGAACTTTTGTATTTAAATGTAGTTTACAATAATAGGGGTTATTGGAAATTATTTGCTTTGTTATAGTTTTGATATTAGATACGAAAATAATTGAAAAATCTGTACTTCTTTATGTATTATTTGAACTGAATTGATTCGAAAACAAAACATTAAAATTCAATACAAGCTACACTATCGCTACGGCGTAGCGATATTTTATAATTGTATATTAATTCATTTTTAGAAGATATTTGTTTAGGTAGAAATTTTCCATTAAAGCTATTTTATGTAATACTAATATTAATTAATTGAGATATAATCTCCAATAGCGGAGAAAATAAAAAAACGGATTTTTAACCTCAAATGACTAAAACGACACAAATCTAAGCAATAATAAACCTCGATACAACACAGTATATTTTAAAATAATAAATTTCAATAATTTATTTACTTACCGAAAGAATTCGCAATAAAATCAAGGTATACTAATGATTCGTCGCTAAGGTGTCTCTAGCTCGAAGCCTTGAAGGGCCATTGTCGTAATGAGGCTCCCCGGCCCTCTGATTAAATATTTTGCCTCGCGTTTAATTTTTACAAACACACCTTGAAACCTCTAGACGTTTGGCGTTGCCATAATTACTGTGATCCTGTTTATTTCTTTCTAATTTGTTGAAACACTCGCTTTTAGAGGCGATTTTGTCTGACTTTTAACATAAAAGCAGCTTATATGGCTTTTAGGTAAATTTCAGAAAGTAAGGTTCATAGTCATTATCAGTTTGATATTTGTTAAAAACTAGTCGGCCCAATGCGACTTCGTACACGCTCTACTAATCCTACCTGAAACCTTATACCTTACCTTATGCCTTATTTTACGGGGGAAATCTTATACCTACGCAGACAATTTTTCTTTGCTTAATAACCATCCCCGTACATTTAGTATTATTCCAAAAATATAATTATGTAAATCGGTTCAGTTGTTATCAAGTTATGCGCTTACCAACACATTTTGCGATTCTTTTATACTATAGTACAAATATCATGATGTATTTAAGTTGTCAGGAAAAAATATCTTAAGCGCGATTCAGGATTGGTAGATGCCACTGCAAAATCATGTATTCAATACGTGAATTTGTGTCATATCATAACTGGAATATCGCATCTTATATAAACCCGGTTCAATCGAAAACTTTAAAAACTTGCACAGATAAAATTTATACGTGAGTTCGAACATTTCCATTTTCAAGAGCGAACTAAAATAAAAGTGCACAAAACCTCGGTATTCTTGAGAATTGAAACGCAATGAACTCTCATAAACCAGAGATAGTTATAAATTTTTAGATTTGAACTTCTGTTTAAAAGAAAGAAGGAAGTGGAAAAAATTAAACCTTGAACAAATTATAAAACTACTTTTATTGTTTTCTTTACAAATGTTAAATGATTCACAAGCGTCAAAATTTACCGTCAAATATTTATCATCCTCGTTAGACTATGGCATTGAATTTCATAGCTTATTTTCTTTATTCTGTCTTCTGTTATTTTCTTCTATACCACTCTTATCCTTTCTTTTGAAAGCAAGTTTTTTATGCCTTATATGTAGGTATCTGAAGGTTAAGAAAATGGCCTTTGTAAAAATTGACACATTGTAAAAATTGTTACCAACTGTACGAATACAGTTAATTATCACAAAAAATAGATACCTATCAGCATACCAAAGACGTCTGGAAATACATATTGTATTTGAAATTCAAACAAATTCATTTCAAATTAAGAACTGTAGAATCAAAGGCGGCAAAGACATTTGACATTGCTCTTACAAAATATTCTAGAATTTTCCAGAAAAGAAGGTCATTGTAATGTAACTCATATACATCTTATTACTAAAGAAATTAAGAATAAATGCTTAAGATGTAATAGTGAACTGACCATTAAGCACCTATTAATTGATTGTCATCTTTATAGCGCAGAAAGATTGAAGGTCGGTTTACCCAGTAATTTAAAGGATTGTTTAAGTTATGTAGATGGAACCGTTGGGTTCCTGAAGCTGACAGGTTACTATGATTTGATTTGATATTGTAAACCAACAGAGGTCGCTAATGACCTTGGATGTTGAAGCGACCTTAAATAAATAAAAAAAAGGTCACAAACCAACCCTGTAGTAAGCTCGTAAACTTGGAGCCGATTTTAAATTTAGAACCAAGTCAAACATTGCACGTTAAGCCTCTTTCGATTGGTAGCAGTCTCGGGCACGCAACGGTTGTCCAATTTGCACTAAGTTCACAAGTCGACTCAGACATAGTGATTTAAATTAAAAGTTTGCTTTGCAATATTAATGGTCGCGTAGGGTGTGGATGTGCATGCAGTTCTAAAAATGTACTTACTATAAATTAAAAAAAATAAACAGTTTTTCCAAATAGCAACGTTGTTCTGTCTTATATTATTGTGACCTACAGTTTTGGTACATTAATAATTACCCCAGCCTTGTTTCATATAATATCTTACGAGACTTATACTTAAATTAGAATTAAAGAGAGAGAAGAGAGAGAATACTTAAATTTTAGGTATGTATATAGTTTAATAAGTTTGCTGAAATATAGATATAACATTTCTTTGTGTTATAAATGCAAGATTATCAGACGATATTTTTGGAATCGGTTGTAGTAGTAGTTATAATATAATTTAAATTATCTGTACGTGTGTGTTTTGTTTCTTGAATATAATTGATAAATACTTAGTTCTCTCTCGTATAAAATCCACATACCTGCTTTTTTTTAAGATTAGAACAGATAAGACAGATATAATCGCTTGGCGCAGTGGTAGCACAACTGCTTTCTGTGTGAAGGGTCGTGGGTTCGATTCCCACACCGGAAAAATATATTTGTAATCTACATTTGTATTTTTCTGGGGTCTGGGTGTTGCTATGTATTGTATGTATGTATTTACAAAAGAAAAGTATGTATATGTAATTTATTCCGTTATCTAGTTGCCATAACACAAGCTTCGGCTTAGCTTGGAACTTAGATTTATTTTTATTTATTTATAATTAACCCCCATACATGATACATCCCTACCACTTACACACTATACTGCATTAATTAAGGTGTTGGTATCTGATTCAAATTAAAACAGTTCTAAGCAACCTAATTTATTTTAAATTAATTAAATTGAAATTGTATCAACAAATTAATCTATATAATATATAAAATAAGTCGTGTTAGTTACACCATTTATAACTCGATAACGGCTCAACTGATTTGGCTGAAAATTGGTGGGGATGTAGTTAAAAACCTGGAGAAGGACATAGGATTTTTATCCAGTTTCCAGGGGAATATTTTTTCAATGAAAGTAAACGGGGACGGAGTCGCGGGCAACAGCTAGTTATTTATAAAATACATAATAAAATAACTTTACTAAATACAGGTATTCAGATATATAACGTCACAATCTCAAAAACTTAACATTTTATAACATAGGTAAGTAAAGAAAATACAATAAGTATACCATTACCATTTTTATAACTTGCAAAGTTTTGTGATTTAAAAATAGCTTAGTCTTTCACGAGACGTAAGACAGGTAGGATTATTTAATGGGTCCTTTTTTCTGACTTTATGAAACCGTTTGTTGGTATCAAGCCTACAGAACGGACTCAGCGCCTTAGAGACCCTGTAATATTCATTAATAACATTTTTTTTACTATTAAAACGACATTCCAAAGGAATTTGATCGACTGGAATTTTATTTATTTTGTTTCAAAAGATTTGATATAACATTTTTAATATGTTGCTTAATTAGAACATTTTAACTTGTTTCAGTATTCATTATATTATAGAATTTACCTTAATAATAAGTCGTTATTAGAATATTTGAGTTATAGCCTAGATTGTTTTATACTATATCTCAATTATGCAGGCGGTAGTTTTCAAGAATATAAAAATGTTTTAATGCAGTAGGAGTAAAAAGAAAAGAACAAAGCAGAAACTATAATAGTCTCAGGGCCCTAAACTTGAGGCCCCATTTAAACAGAGGCCCCATTCGCCCTGGCAACCCAGTTTACGGCTATCAATTCTCAGTAGCTACCCCTGAGGGCTCCCAAGATTGTACTCCCGATTTAATTCACAATTGTCCGTTATTTTAATTGAGTTCAACCCGTTAAGGACATTTTTGGTTTTATTCGTTTTGAGAAATAAAAGTTATGCTTTGTTTTGGCGGGGAACAGGAAATATTGCTTCTTAAAATTGTTATCCAGGAATGTTTAATTTGGGCTTTAATTAAAATATATATGAAGTCTGCACTAAAACCTTATTTATGTTTTATTACCTGTATATGGTAAATATATAAATAGATATAATTAAAAGAAATATATCTACGGAAGAAAGATTTTCTTTTTATAGTGTTTCGTTAAAAATATACTAAATAATTTCAAAAATTCACGAAAACTATCTTTATGTAAATGTACTACATAGTATTATATCAACAACCATATACATTTTGTGGATTAAAACGAAACAAAATGGCAACCGAAAATACCAAATAAAGCATTTATACGATATTGCCAGCATTATATCACAGCAAGCACTCCAGTTCACTTTGCTCTTTAACATGGCAACCCCAAGCTCAGGTTAAGTAAACGATACTCTAAGTGTTACTTAAATATTTAACGTCTTCACTGGCACGAAATTTTGATAAATCATATTTAAGTGACCAAAGCTATAAGAAGCTATAAAAACTACGTGTTGTTAAAATTTAGGTAGAAAATAACTTTTTCTTTTCGGCTTAGTTTCGTCATAATTCATTCATGACAAACTATTTCTTTTTCTTGAAATGAATTCATTATTTTCATATGCCGAAAATATGTTTTTGCGCTTTACATTAATTATGTTAACCGCCAAACATTTTCTCTAATCTAACAAGTAAAGATTTGAATACTATTTATGGTAATATTATATTTGATGAACAAGAAAAAAACACTTTATAAAGAAGATCGTTTTTCATCTCGTAAATCCAACCAAACATAATTCACGTTGAAATCTTAAAACTTCCAAATTACACGGACCATAAAACACGACGAACTAGAAACGACACCGCGCTCATAATATTTTATAGTCTATGGAAGATAACCACCCATTTATATACAGAAGGCGAGAGCTATAACTCTGAACCGATGTTTGGTTTAAATCTGTTTCTCCCCTTGGATAATTTTCACCTGCGAACGCCCGCGGCGCGACCTCCCTAAAATTATACGAGAGATAGCATCTTCAAAGAAATTCCGGAGATACAATGAATGGGTTGTGCAAGATGATCTGATTATTTTAAGTTAACTATTCGGGTATGAAGCACTGTGCTCA
>JADANM010003811.1:1586840-1630516 GCA_026213755.1 Eurema hecabe | reverse complement strand
GTCAGTACTAACGGGTACAGTCAGCAATAAAAACGTAAAAATCAAAAGTAACTTACGCCAAAGGTCCAAAGGAAACTGTATTAGGCATTCCCTTTACAGAAAGGGGTTGAAAGGAACAGAGATTGCGGACCGGAATATTCGATGAGATCGCCCGATGATTCTTGAGATATACATTACAAAGGCATAAAAAATTACACCAGTGGCTCCTTTGAGTACTGTTTTATCATGATTCTTTATAGAGTTTTACGATTCAAAAATATAACCTAAAAAAATTACGGAAAACACGTGTAACGGTATATTTAATCCTAGCGGGGCCCCGCTCTTTTTCCTGTTGTGTATTATAAATATAAAAAAGTGGATAAAACCAAGTTTCACATAGGTGGATTATCATTACATGGTATTAAAAATAGTCGCTATATTCGTCCCTATGTATGTTTAAATGTTTCAAACTACGCAACGCATTTCGCAATTTTGATGCTTTTTTATCAGATAGAGTGATTTAAGAGAAAGTATTTATATATATATTTATATATATTTATGTATGTGTATGCAACACATACATAAATGCGGGTTAAAAACCAGGGAGAGGCTAGTATTCTTAAAATTTTCGCATATATATTTCTTGGTGTGAATATATTACTCGCTTTATTTACCTGATAGTCAAGGTCGAAGTCGAACATATATTTATTCAACTAGAACATTTTAAAATAATAAAACGAGTGTTATATCACTCGCTATATTTATTTGAATATAGTTATTCAACTAAGCTACATATAGTAACATTTGAATCACGGTATTACACAACAATCGTAACTATAAACCATATCAAACATGAAAATAAAGAATTTATTGCATTGCAACTGCATGCAGTACACATAATCTTCATAAGCCCTCGCTTGATATATGACGGGATGACTCTAACATATCTGTAAGTTTAGCTAATGTGACAACGGATCAAACCAGCATCTTTCCAGTATTAACTGTGATTTATATTCGCGACGGACGAAATAAGGACACATTTCTACTTATGATGCAAGAAAATCCTTATGAACTTATAGACGAGAGTCTTTGATTTGTTGCTGTTTTATGCAAAAACTACGCAATGGATTTTGCTGAAATTTCTCATACAGATAGTTAATAAGCTGGAGTATATTATAGGATACGTTTTATCCCGGTCTTACTAAGGGAAAACCGCTGGACACGGTTAGTGTTGTATAAACTATCTGATGTATGACTGTTTATGGATTTTGGTAAAATATCCAAATATTGTCACTGGATGCAGAATATTCTGTATTAATTATTTAATTCTTGGACAACACTACATGAAGTAATATAAGAAAACTAAATCTAACTTATTTGTTAGCGACAGTTTATGGCTAAAGACTATACCATAAATAAATAGATATACTATCATATTTTCTTAATATGAAAATATTTGTACTTTTTTGCAAGTTAACAATATTTGTTGCTAGATTACAGAATAATGTACCTTAAAGATCACAGTAAAAATAAAAAAAAACTATATAAAACAAACTAATTTCATATAATAAAATGATTCATCACTTCGTTGTCTATATAAAGCTTTAAAGTAGTTTAAAGCCCCGCGGGTATATAATATGAATAACTTATCACCCAATCACCATACGAGTTAATATCCAAACGAACTAACATTAAGTATTTACAACTTCATCAAGTTTATGTCATGTTACGACCTGTCATTGAACTTAATTACATTAATGACACCATTGGGCGGTGTTAATCAAAGCCTTATACATTGCCTAACTATAAGAGTATATAAAGTACATCGACCTTTAGAAAAGGATTTCGGTTAATTTCAGCTTTGTATAGCGTTATCCCTTTCGCACGATTGATGATTAATCTGTTAATCGGTGGTTAATGTGGGAAGGGTGCTCTATAAAGTCGTAGTTGGCTGAAGAAGTATACTTTTCTCCCAAGGTCGAAAGGAGATAACTGAAAAAATATTTTCGCAATCCAAGTACAAGTAAGCGTTGCATAGTGACATAATTAATACAAATAGAGTTTATAGAACTAACTCTCCTAAAACAATCAAATCTTTCTTTTTTAAAATATTAAAGTACATAAATCAGTAAATGTAGGATTTACTGTTAACTACTATTAAAACTAATAACAATTTGTATTGTCGCAGATCGAAATAAGTTCAAGCGCGCTCACTGACGTCATACATGCTGTTATCAACGGCACCGATGGTTGTCTCTTTTGCTTCGGACACGCGGGATTGGGTAAGTTACGTATATGTTATGTAGCCATGTAGTTCAGGGGAAGGTTAAGGGTACCAGATGACGAGGAAGAGCCTATGAGGTGGATAGACCAGATCAAAACGACAGTAGATAATCAATCTGACAAAGTGACAAAGACTAGGCAGAAGAATGTTTCTATTTTGGGTAACTTAAACTTCATTCAACCGTGCTAATACTGAAATTAGGCGGTTCAAGAGTCGATAAGAGAATAAGAAAAGACTAAAAAAAACCCTCGTAACGACAAAAAAACAGATAAGTTTTGAATGATACAAATGATTAAATATAGAAGAGTAATAATAATAATATAACAATAATAATAATTTATTTCGATAATAAGGTGATTTACAAAATATTTTACCCATCTTAAGTGGAAATGAAAAAGACATCCAACGATTCCATTTACTAAATAAAAAAGCAATAACATCGGCTTCGAGATAACATTACTTAACGATGGTATTCGGTGGCAGGGTAGTCCCTAAACAAGGCTTTATCTCCTACAAAAATGTAAGTGCATATAATTATTAATGAGGTGTCACTGCTTTGATCAAATGTTGCCATAATATTACTCCTGCTATACCTTGAGAAATTTCCCGTAAAAACAGCTTCTCCTACTTCAATTTAGTTATAACTCCCAATAGATTATCCCTTCGTTCTCCAGCGTACTTAAATTCGGCGCGTTATTTATAAAACTTTCAATTAAGACGCTTCCATTTCCATGCAAATTCCAGCAGAACTTCAGGCTCCGGTGGTCTAATAAATAGTGGAAGTACCACAGCTGAATATTTAAACTTGTACCTAATTTAGAACTTACAAACTTTTACACTAAAGATTCTTGAAGTTAAATTTAAGATTGTGAATTTAAACGCGAAGTTTGGGATACTAAGTAATGGCGATAATGTCTTGATTGTAAGCGAATTTATTGTGAAAAGATTTAAAAAGTTATTTAATTGCTTTAAGTTGAACTTAGCTGAACAAGTCGGGATTAGTTGAGACTGTCAGCCCATTTATCTGTAAGGCAGGTTTTTATTCTTATTCTGTGAAAATTTATTCGGAATTGTTGTTCTTAGATTTTTCTTATGAACGAGAATGATAAATGCAAACGTGCGTATACATTTCGTATTTCTGAATTTTATGTTGACCAAAGGAAGGACAGTATGGTATGCCCAATTGATCCTACTAAAATTGGACCAGAATCGAATTACTGAAATTTACATAATTATTAAAAACAACCAACAACAATAAAACGGATAATTAAATTGATTCTTTCAATTATTTTTACATTGGATATACATACTACAATTATAAATACATACATTATACGATATTACGCTAAGTCTAGTTTTTCCAGTACGGTATGGTTACATCGTTATACATTTTAACCTGGAAACCATTCCACAATCTAAACCACAGAAATATATTGCATAATTATATTAATAAAATACAGAATAATATTCTAAACCTACCCAAAGTGAAACCCACAAATCCCGTCCAATATTTGTTCAACGTGAAACTTCGTAATAATTAAAACGAGCTCCTAATTATTCACTCAGCGCGACAATCCTCAAAATAAGCAACTAAGCCAGGTTCCGTGAGTTTCATTCGGATCACAATTTGCATATAGAGCCATAAGGCGCGAGCCACACGGTAAGTTTGACGTCAATGTTAAATATATATTTATTCCACTGGATTACTTATTACAAATGAATCTTCATTACCGGTTATTACAAAACAATTACCGGTTCGAATTCATTCATCGGAAAATATAAAGAATTCAATCATTTCATGTGTGATTTGTTTAATAGTTTAGTGATATAACGAATATCTTATACCAACTAAATTTAATAAGATGATTAATCCATACTAATATTATAAATACGAAATTAACTCTGTCTGTCTGTCTGTCTGTCTTTCCATCACGCTTAAACTACTGAACCGATTGGAATGAAATTTGGTACACAGGTGGTCTAGAGCCTGAGATAAAACATAGGTTATTTTTTAACTGGGAAAAAAAGAAAGGGGGTCAAAGGGGACGGAGGCGCGGGCAACGTCTAGTAAAATAATAAAGTAATAATACTTTAATAACGTTAATTGATAAATCTACATTTGGATGGAATTAATAACACGTAAATTTAACAAATATTTTAGTAGGGTCACCCATGGCCTATAATTATCTTGGCTAGCCAGTTTTATAATCATTAAGACTGTATTACAAAGTCCATTGCTTAACAAAGACAGAACAAAATTTGTATAAAGTAAATATGAAATTTCCATGTAAAACGTTCAATGTGTCTGCCGCCTATAGTCGCGGTTTAAGACTTTATTGTTTAGTATTGATAATTACGTTTCGAACGTAATCTGCGTAAGTCTTTGAAGTAATCCCGCGTTCGGGACGGATTACATAATTAAATACGTTATGCAAGATTTATTGTGTTTTGCTGCGGCTTACGCGGTAAGACTGTTCGCTGTACACCGCGCTCAGGTATTATGAAAAGTTTTATAGCTTATCCGTGAGATTGTATTGAAATGTTTAAATCGATAGTAAGAAATATTATTTCTGGTTGATTTGGATAAGGATACCTTTTAGAGGAGGGTAGTCCTCATGAAATAACCATTGGCATTAAACTAGCCGGCTTGGTAAGGACCATGTGTTACCAAAAACCTCACAGTATTCATACCGCAGTGGATAAGGATCTCAAGAACTTATCTTACTCTTTCGCGAAGACTGTCAAGAAGACATTTTCCCCTAGTATTTCACTATTCACTATATATGTATTCTAATTACTAAATATTTAATATATTATTTCATAACTTTTTCTTACCGCCTTGTTTTGGTTGCCTGGAAGATATTGCTTCCTAGCAATAGGCCACCAATTAGCTAAATTATGTTATCCTGTATACTTTTGGTCAATAAAGTGTTTTTTTTTTATAATTTTCCAAGTTTTTAAACATCTAAAAGGCACTCACAAAGGATCTTTTAAGTATGTATAAGAGGAAATCTTGTTAAAATTGGTTAGCCTGCTTACTCTGTGTAGTCTGTAGTTAAATTAATTTCTATATCATCTTTTATTCTTTCACAGGCAAGTCCTACACGATGCTGGGTAGACCAGATGCTTCTTCATCACTAGGAGTCATCCCCTGCGCCATCTCCTGGTTGTTCAGAGGTATAGCTGAACAACGGCATAAGTGTGGCACCCGGTTCTCCGTTCGAGTATCTGCAGTTGAACTTTGTACGAACACCAACCAAATCAGAGATCTGTTGGCGCCTTATCAGAATGGTAATTTATAGAGTATATATCTATATATATATAGAGAGAGAGTAAATAAATTAAAGATTAATACATTGAGTTCTATTTGCTAATTGAATTTATCTTAAAAGTTGAGTTTAGCTTATTTTTTTGTGATTCATAAAAATCGCTTTAAAGGCAGTATAATGGAACATACATATTATGATGATTAATACCTACATACTTTAAAATTCGTCCTTTTATTTTAATTTCACCTTGGTTGCCAAAAATAGGTCTATTTTGCGCATCATATTGTTTTTGTAATGACATACATCTAAACATAAAGTTAGATACAAATATATTCTTTTTGCTTCAAAATCCAGCAAAAACCTAAACTATCTAGCGTAGCTTTCAATGTTAAGCCAAAATTCGCGCCAGACGACTAACGCCCAAGGCTTTCACTGACAGACTTGAAAACTATTATTGTCTTACCGCAAACAAATGATTGACGAATGAATAATAACTTTCTGAGGATAAAGTTACTGTAGCTATCCATTTACTGTTGGCACTTGAATGAAATTAGTAGAGTACAGTTGATATATTTTAATGTGTTACAACTTAGTTCTTCTCACTTTACTTAGCAATAAAAGAATCTTAACTCTCTCTTAAGCTATTACGTAATTAGCTAGCCTAACAATATATTGTAGGAAACCTTACCATATCAGCAGTAAAAACATCTTATCTTTGAAAATATGTAGAAATTATTTACCTGCATTTATTAAGTAGATAAGGTACCTTTTAATTTGTTATACATATCCCTTATTTTAATATTATTATATTATATGTTTTTATTTTTTACGCAGACACGGAACAGTCACCAGGGGTATACCTTCGTGACGACCCGCTGTTCGGAACACATCTCCAAAACCAATCAGAACTTCGAGTACACAGCGCTGAGAAAGCAGCTTTCTACCTGGATGCTGCACTTCAGACGAGAGGAGCGAGGGAAGAGGGGAAGGACAGTCATTTACTGTATACTCTTCATGTTTATCAGTATAGCGTTGGCGGCAAAGGAGCAGGTTAGTATTTTAACATTTTTGTAAATATAAGTGTTTGAAAAGAGTGAAGCTGTATCGTATACTGAGCCATAAAAGCTTATCAATTATTTCACTTTATGTAATAAAAAATGAATGTTTAATTTCCCTGATAGTTTTGTTAAAAACGCTTGTGAAGCTAAAACCACGAACAAAACATTTCAAATTGACCTAAAGGGATTCCGCAAAGTCCTCGCTTGTATAACTTTAAAGAGCTATTTTTCTGTATTTACAGTTGCCGGCGGTCGAAGCCGATTACATCTAATCGACTTAGGAAACTCAGAACGCGGAAAAACTAACGGAGGGATACCTTTATCCGGCTTAGGAAATATACTTCTTGCGATTTTCAACGGTCAGCGACATTTACCGTACAGAGATCACAATCTCACCCACGTATTAAAGGAATGTCTGGGCTCCCTCACTTGTCACACCGCTATGATAGTACACGTCTCGCCTAATGTACAGAACTATTCCGACACTCTCACAACTTTACAACTAGCTTCAAGAATACACAGACTACGAAGAAGAAAAATAAAATACCCATCAAATAATAATGCTGGATCTGGAGGTAGTTCAGGAGAAGACGCCTCAAAACCGAGTAGCAGTGAACCTGATCCGTCAAGCAGTGACCTATCTGCTGATACAGTTATTTACGTCGGGCCGTTGGATGACGCAACCGATGGCGAGCATCCGCCTGTTTATATACCGAATATCAACTCTGGAGATAATAGATGCCTTCTCAGTAAAGCGTTAAGAGGCTCGGCAGCCGAACAAAGACATAAATCTTCACTATCAAAGGTGATTGAAGAGAAAAGTCCGATACATAAAATGTATGCAACTCCCAAGTCTTCTCCTTTAAAATCCGCTATACCACCTGTATACACGCCAAAATCATCACCTGTACACACAGCTGCAGCAAAAACAACGCCTGCGAAAAAAACCGTTGTGAAACATCAAGAAGAAGGAAAAATTAATACCAGTGATGAGCAGTGGATTGATGGACCACGAATATCCAAATCAAAGTTAGTAGAAGCTCGACATATAATAAAAGAAACTCAAGGTAAAAAACGAGAAACGTGGATCGACGGGCCGATGCAAGAACCAAAAGTTCCTTTACAATTTGAATCTGTGCCAATACAACCAAATCCCAATCCTGTTCCTCTACAAGTTGGAGTACTGAACACATATGCTAGTGAAAGTATAGGTTATGGATACATGGACAATCATAAGAAAAACATGATCCGGAAATGGGTCGAAAATCAGACATCTCAGATTCAAAAATCAAGACATAACTCACCTAGTCACAAGGCACAACCTATTAAAGAAACTGTAAAAGTTCAAGAAGAAGCAGAAACTACACATAAAATGGAATTAATGAAGGATGGTAGACGTATTCATGTTGAAGAATCTACTATTAGGACAGGCTTAAAAGCAGGCTCAAAAGCAATAGCAATAGAAGAAGAAAACTTTGGTCCGCCCGAGTCCACGTCATCATTAAGAAAGCCATCCAATGCTAAATCTATAACTAAAAGTGAAATCGACGAAGATGATGATAGTGAAGAATTAGCTGAAATACCTCCTGCACTTCCCCTAATACAACCCAGTAGTCTTAGTAGTCGAGAAGTTTCTATGGAAAGTTTAGATAGTAAATATAAAGAGAGATTAAGGATGGATGATGAAATGGTGTCAAACCACAGCAGAGATATTGATTCTCATGGAATGAGCAGAGGGCCTAATGACGATGAAGATGAGATATTAGAAATAATTGAAGTAGAAGAACCATTAGAACCTGTTCCTATGCAAGACTCGTGTCTTCAAGTTACGGAAGAAGACATAGCATTTTGTATGGGCCTTACCAACTTTGAGGGTGACGATGATGAAGATCATCCACTTAGAATATTAAGCCAAGAAAATTTAACAGTTGCATCGACATTCACGGACACGTTATCTTTATATAGTGAGGTTGAGCGCCAAATAAGAAATGAAGCATATCTTAGACAGACGATGGAATTTTATGCGCAAACATTTGGAGATAATGCGTGTGATTTGGACCCGCATGCCAGTTTGCCTTCGTCAAGATCTAGAATAGACGATTTAATTAGCTTAACAGAGATGTATGGGCCAAGAAAGCTTTCAGACGGAAATAACTTCCCTATATCAAGAATAGCTCCTCAATTTCAGTCAATGTCATTATGTAATGTTAGAGATACGGAAGATTATCATGGAGACGGATCAGTTTATAGTGAACCAGCATATCGACCGAGTGATAAAATATGTGATAGTTGTAAGCGGACGATGTCAAGGCCGGGTAGTGCAGTAGGCGAGTGTGATGCATATCAACATTTAGAACATAACAACTGTTACGGTCCTTTTGAACGATACAGGGGTAATGATATGACGGAAACCAGAATAGCCTCATTACGACATCCAGACGGAGCATCAGACCCAAACTTACGGGAGGAAAATAGGCTTCCTGGTATCGGAGCTCCTTCGAATACATTTCGGGAACTAAAGTCGAGTATGCATTTAGAAGTAACTCCTCCTGTTGTGACAACTGAACCACGTTCAGAGAAATGTGAGAAAAGTGACAAGGGAATAGCAAGAGTTGTAGCTAGTTCCAAGCCTGATGGCTACGACAGTGGACATGAGTCAACCCCTCGAACAGGAAAGCACAGTCCAGCTGGAACTTCCAGAAGAGCGGAATCAGGCTACGACTCCGTGCCTAGAGATTCTGATGCTTCATCCTTAGACTCTTACCCAACAAGAAGAGCTGCTGTAGCAAGAGCTCATGCTAAAAAACACACAACCGCTAAATACAAACAACACAGCGATCGATCTTTCTGCTCCTGGTTGAGAAACCCTTTCACGTGCAAATACGCTGACACAGATCCCGAAATCAGCGACTTTTAACATTGTATCGACTAAGTAACATGTATCACTAAGCTACGTTACCGAATTTAATCTGGAGACTGCTTTTGTACTCTAGATATATTTGTATTTATACAAATGCTTTGGCACTGACCTTAATGTTACCGTTGTATTTTTATAAACATTAAAAGCTTTTAAACTGCTCTGTATTTTACGTGTTAGTGAAATTATCGAAGTTGTAAATAATATGTTATTATACAACGAATAAACGGCTCTACTAGATTCTGCTCATTTTGTACTTTTATATAACGTTTCTACTTTTTGTTATCTATATATTGTCGACTATTATAATGTTTTAACACTGTAAATAAAGTCTAGAGTCTTCCTTAGTCTTCCTCGGTTTGGGAGACGAAACTTTTCTATACATCACTTGGGAACATTAGTTCCAGTCACTTAATAGTTCTTTTATTTATACACAGCTGATATTCAGTTGTTCAGTCAGTACGTAGTTACCTCAGCAAATAAACGTTTATATAATTTAAGGGTCGAACATATGTTTCATAGAAATTTCTTAGATACTTCAACATAAATTAATAATAATAGAGACGGATGAAAAAGGGACGAAAAACTATTAAAAACGTGTTTTAGCGTAAACTTTGTACTTTAATTCGTGTTATCAGTCTCAGGAGACGTCTATAGTTTCTCAGCGTCTTCATACATGTTTGGAAAAGTGTATGTTAAAGAAAATGATTATAAAGTATTAAAATTGTTTCAGGAATCTTAAGTGAATAGATTAAATGTTACGTTTAGAATAAGGACTGTTGTCAAGGCCATGTTCTAGCTTTAAAGTTTCGGCGCGTCCGTGTATATATCGCAATCTCTGTGGCTTACCCAATGTTGATAAATTAGTTATCGCTTTATTGTCAATGTTCTGTTATGATACTGTATTGATTATAAAATATATCGTAAATTCTACTATGCGTTCGTATTAGTTCAAAATAAACTGTTCTATTTGAACTGATGATTTGTTTTATTTTCTTTCGAACCAACTGAAATTCACACAGTGTTCTTCCATACTGATTTAAGATAAGATAGAGTTGCTAATAGAGTAAAAAAAAAGGCTCTGGTACATCTTTTAGTTAATATCCATACATAATATGTTACGCACAAACACATACTTTTCTAAAATACTTCAAGAATTAATAATATAATAACCCAAACAAATTATAAATATCTACTTAAAATAAATATTATATATGCTAATATAAGCATATAATAGAGAAACACATCCCCGTCTGAACGTATAATACAAAATATAGTCAATGAATATATTACACTGAAACTTTAACACCCTCGGGCGAAAGCAAAATCTCGGGAAACTTTTACCCCGCACCAAACTTTACCCTGTTTAGAAAGAGGCCTATTATCTTTCATTTCTTGTAATTTAACATTCTCCATTCGCCTCGGAAAAATCATGCTATCAAAAACTCTAACCCTCGTTTGAGGGCGACATTTTTTTGGAATTCTCCCGATAATTCGTTAAAGTGGCTGCTTGGCATAACGATTATCGGAGATTTCTCTCTGTTTTGAAATGGAAAATTGCCAGCGATAAGGTGAGGGCATTTCCGAAGGCTTTTATGTTAATTTGGTTTTATATTTTTGGCCGGATTCATACCACTTCGAGAAGTGGCTGAATGAACAGAATAATTATGGTTTTAGTTAAAATATTTTGTAAGTAAAATTCAGACAAAAATGTGACTCAAAAAGGCGTTGCAAACAAAGCTATTTTTTCAACGTACTACTGTTAGAACAACATAACATGATCTTCAAATACAACTTAAAGAAATAGGTTATGATAATATCAGTCTAATTTAACACCTTAATATTTGTATAATATAAAAAAATAACCTGTTGTATTATATTTCACATCAGAAAAACCTTTACAAAGTCCTCAAACACTTCAGCACTAAACTCTGTAATTTCGCAAAACTTATTACAAAATATTCATATTAAATGCTATAGCATAGGTCATACATTATACATACTAGCCTTTCTAACATCACTACAAGCCTGTCAGTCGGGCCATGATGATAATATATCAGGCAGTAATCTGGGTACAGATGGCCCTGCACCGGCTCAGTATGTCACAATTCACAGCACCATTGAAGAAGGGTTAAAATAAAAACCAATGTATGCACATAAAGGAAAGAAATTGTGACATTAAATAGTATTTATACTAGTTCAGTAGTCGGATATTCACATCAATTTTTATTATTTTGTGTAAATGACGATAAATAAATAAAATTATTAAAAATAAAACTCTAATACAAAATCCAAATTATATTCCATTTATTGTAACGATTTATTAACCTGAAGTATGCCTGATTACGATGAATTACATTAACAAAAGAGTTAGTACTTAATGAATATGGAACAAAATTAATCCAATATAATATACCTATAACCTTGTACATGCCTTTTTATAACATTATACTCATACATAAAATATATATCTACACATAAACAGAGAGAATTCAAGACAAACAAAACAGGAAATTTATTCACTTAAATACTCATATTATTATCTTTGATTAAAATTTAGCGAGACATGAAAAACGTTTAAAGGACCTACCTATAATATTTTGCTTGTAAGGCTGTAATTTGGGTAAAAAGATTGGCAAATTGTGTCTTGTCTCGAAGAACTGTAAAAACAGTGTTCTATAAGAACTTCGTTAAACAGACATATGTGCATAATATAAGAAAGAAGCTAAACAAAAGAAACACAACAAACACATACACATAAAGTTTTAACGACTTCAAAGTCTTTTCCAACATTAAGTCTACCCCAATAACTTCTAACGCACATAGAATTACTTTTCTATAATGACAGCGTATTTAATAATACTCTCTTACGATATACAATACGAGACGAATAAGAACAAAACGCAAAGAAAAGGGAGTATAAAGACGTACAGTGGAGCTGCTACGTGACAAGAACGTAAATACGACTACCATCAAATTGCATAGGAAAATCACCTTAATATAATTAAAGTTAAAGACCATAATAGCCTGCCTCAAGACGCACGTGACATGCACGAAAAATTTCGGTAATAATAACAACATATGTATTTTTGTAGAACTTAATATCGGATGGATAATCATAATCCATGATAGAACCCCTAAGACATTTATCTTTAACCCAACAAAATGAACATATTTTATAGCAGCATTATTATTAGTAATAGTTTTTTTTTTCATCAAACAATTGTGATGATTTTCAATGAATTAAAGTTCTATTAAAATTGTTACTTAATACATTTATAGACAATTTAACGATGACATCTTCCGACTATTTTCGAACGGGTATAAAAAATACGCCATGGTTCTAATTTTCCGTGTTCAGCATAAATGAATCAACTACTCAATGTAAAAAAGCATTATAAGAACACGTTCTAAGTTAAAAAAATTAAATAACACGTTGAAAACGTTAATCATCTTAATCTTAATATATATAAATCTCGAGTCGCAATGTTTGTCCTCAATGGACTTCTAAACCACTTAACCGATTATAATAATAAAACCGATTATAAAGAAATTTGCACACCATTTTTTTTAAAAGATAGGATAGCTTACATCCCGCTTTTGCCCCGGGAAAGTGTAAAACCGCGGGACACAGCTAGCATAATTATATAAATTACGTGTATCGTCGTTTGTCCGTGATTGACTCCTAAACTACTGAACCGATTAACAATTTAATTTGCACACCGTTTGCAGATTGATCTAACTTAAAAGATATGATATATGTAGCTTACATCATAATATATGCAAGCGAAGCCGGGCCGGGGTGCTAGTAGTAACACTACACCACAACATCAATATAAAAAAAAAGTCTAAACGTTTCAGTCTCCAAAACTGTAAAAACTCTCAAAAAAGCACCCTCTTTAACTTTAATGGGTAATAAGTTAGACATGCCGAGACCAACGTTTAAAAGTAAGAGACATTATGGGACTTTAAGTGAAGCTAATGTACAAGGATTGCTGACTCTCGTTTCTTAGAAAACATTCGATTGTTCCGAAACACGACGCAACGTCTCGAAAAACGTCTTAAAAGATTTTATATAAACGTATTTTTAGTCTGAAATAAATAGGATCCAGCCGTGACTGTATAGTCATATACGAAATACGATATACGATTCGAAAGTTCTTTAGACGTATTTTTGTTTTCGTATAAAATTGCTATCGATGTTATGACTGGATGATATTTTATTTTTAAACAGATCTCATAACAACAGGTCATGTGGATGTGCATGTGGGTAAAAGTGTAAACGTTTTGGTATAACAATGCATTCTTAAAAATTCTTGTCCATAAACACTTTCTTTGTATAAGTCGCGTCACGAATTTTTAGCGCTGAACGAAACCTGCGCAGAAGTCAAAAATAAAGTATTGAGGGGACAGGCGTGCGGGGTGCGTGATCGTCGGGTGCGCGAGCGTTGATTGGTTCCCCAGTCGTGTTGTCTTTCCCGTACCAATACGTCAATTACGAGCGCGATTCTACCGATGCGCAGCTATTCTCGTGCAGCGCTAAACATCCGTGACGCGACCTATACTGCTTTTAACTCAGCCTTGTCCTGAATATTAATGTTTGTTTATATTATGAATGTGTCAATATATGTATTATTTGTATATGGGTTAATTACGTTTTAAAGTTATAAGTTGCATTTCGCCACCCGCTTTACTTCTATTTCTGTTATTTCCAATCGTTGTCTGGAAGAAATCACATACTAGTGATAAGGCCGACAGTTACTAATAATTGATTAATAAAATAAATAAATAAATATTTTTCAGGACATTTATACACAGCGCCATCTAGTTCCAAGCTAAGCCGAAGCTTGTGTTATGGCAACTAGATAACGGAATAAATTACATATACATTACTTTTCTTTTGTAAATACATACATACAATACATAGCAACACCCAGACCCCAGAAAAATACAAATGTAAATTACAAATATATTTTTCCGGTGTGGGAATCGAACCCACGACCATTCGCGCAGAAGGCAGGTGTATTACCTACTGCGCCAAGCGGTCGTCAATTAAGACTGTCTAATAAATTTTTGTATTCTTATGTAACAAAGTATTAATAAATAAAAATAAAATAAATAAATACAAAGGTCCACCCTTTGGTTTGGTTTGTTTTTCGCCTATGTAACTCAGTACAATTAACTCACATGACTTACAAGTTACAAGACTAATAACTGACGAATAAGACTAATAAGTCACGTTCGATAACCAATTTATCTAAAAATGTATATTTTACCTTGAATTTCGTAATCAGAAACGCGTGAACCGAAGATATATATCGCAAATTGGCGCATAACACATCACACGATGATTGCGCGGTTGGAGCAAATCTTATATATTTTTCAGGGTTCGAATCTTCGCCGCAAATCGAATTTGTCTACTCAAAGTTGAGCCGCATCAATCTGCATTATCCGAGTGACAATTGTATCGGGATACGGGTACAGGCGGCAGCGAGTTTTTGTTTAATCATTACTAGGGTAGCGCTTGACTACAATACGACTGAAGATGAGCGAGATCGCGATCTCGCGATCTAATATGAAGTGTTCTCTCTTAGACTTAAAAAACTAAAAATGGTTACAGACCTTGGAGAACCCACCTAAGGAGCTCCAACAGTCTTATTTTTCCATGCTCGATATACAACGAAATAGCTATGCTGTATCAATGAATAATCAATCAATTATCCTCCTTAAGGTATGATGCCATTTACGAATACTCGTATAAGATAAGATTTACGAGGTTACCGAGGTACGCCTCAGTCCATCATACTACTTGTAGTATTTTCTAATAATATTAAATTTAAAGACTTAGGTAATACGAAAATTATCTTTTCAATAAAGTCGTAAGTTCCCACTTGGGACACATATTGATACGTGTTGAAAGCTGACTGGTTGAGGCGATTTCTCAGGCTTACCTCGCTAACTTTAAGCCACGCACTTAGAGACTGTTTGCACCGAGCCCAAGGTCTTGTGAACTGTATAAGGAAACTAGGGAATATTTCATATGTTTCATGGTGCGGGAACAAACTGGCCTGACGAGACTTCGTTCACGCTGTACCTGTCCTAAGTTTACCTTATACCCTACATCTACCCTTTTTTGAGCTCAATAACCTCGTACTTTAAGGAATATTCAAAAAATTACAAAATCGAAAATCAACTCAGATAAAATATCTCATATTGCATAATATTTTGACATTTTATTAAATTCAAGTAAACTGACCTGAAAGAGATCACTTTTGAGTGATAAAGTTTCTGGTTACTATTAAATTTTTTGTGAAATATTAAGTTAGCTGTAGGCTAGCAACACCACAGAGCACGACTGTCATAATAACAAAGATGACGTCAATTTATGGCACATAAAAGTACGTTCTAATTTTAAAAAATTGCCGCGCAAAATTCAATAAAGATAAAAGTGGAAAATAAAAAAATTCATTGCATAATAAACGTCAAATGACCATCAATTAAATCGCGCAATCTTATCGAATCCAGTTTATTAAGGTTACAATTTTACAGCGGATCGCGTACAATTTTACGATACCTCCTAGAATTTTTATTGAAGACAATAAGGGTATGTAATAAAACGCGAATGATGAGCTCTGAGTACATAAGAGATACGTGCGTAAAGCTCGCTGTTAACTTGATACAATGTTCGGGATTGGAATTTTAATATACGTTAAAATTTGAATACGGAATGACGTCATTCCAATGTTAAGCATTTGATTGTGTGTATAGATATTTGATAAGCGATAGAACTAGCAAATTTATTTTTAAAAAGTATATCACTTTTTAGCCTGGCTGTTTTGATTTATTATTTACCAATGGAAATAGATATAGATATAGAGGAAATAGAGCTTATATATTTTATCGTTAAACAAATTCACCTTAATATTTTGAAATTCATCGAAACTTATAAAGATTCAACTTTATTTTTTTGCTTCATCTCATATAATTTACTTACAAACCAAATCGAAAATAGCGCAGTAATTTAGCCATTGTATCGGCTCGACTGATCACATTGACAAATATCGAATTTAGCGGAGAGTAACAGGGCTAGCTCGGGTCATTAAATGTGTCTCTGGCCAGGATATATCGATTGAAGCCGCATAAAATATACGGACATGCAAAATAATATATTAGTCTAGCTGGGAGTGGGATGTACGGCCAATTTTACGATGAAAAATATGATGGAGCACCTTTCGGCTCGTCGGAGTTATTGGTGAGACGTTAAAAATGCATTTTCAATGCATTTGGGAGATTTAAATGGAGGTAGCAATTGAATGAGAACGCCTTTTGTTTGTTACGCCTTTGGCTTACCTAAGCAGTAAGAAACAAAGTGCGTTAGTTTTTCTCTTTACACTGGTCATGTTACACCTTTCTGTATTCTTCAAAAATCTCGTTTAAAAGAATCATCAAAATTGGTTCTCTCAGTCAAAAGTTTTGGTACCAATTGAATATACTAAAATGCAACTTATACTTTTTAATGCTTTTTATATTAAAAATACACTACACCAATATCAGTCTTTAATTATTATTACTTTAAACAAATTACAAAACTACGACCTGTTTCCATACATCATCATCACGTCATAACTGTGAAATTATCCCCTTTTTGGAAATAGAAAAAATATAATACTTTTGACGTTCATAAATATCACAATGTGATTTAAGTATATAGATTATTTTCATTTTTCATTTTCATTTTCAATGAAGAAAACTACCTTTGTACTTTTATTATAATTGTTGGTACATGTATTATAGAACTACTATCAAATACAATACTTATATTATTTAAAATTGTATAAAAACCTTCACACAAACATTTAATCGCTTAGAAATCGCGTAACAGCCCTGTTCACAATCGTTAAACGCCATTACTGGAATACGGTGAAATTCCCTATTACTCGAATTGAATGACGATACCGCGTATTTTACGTAGCTAGATAAAATGTGGAATGGCGTTTGTTTCGAATCCTTACGGTTTGTAGTGCAGAGAATACGCAGAGCGGCGAAATTTATCGTCACCCATGCGACATCTGGTGCCCCCCTGAATGTATGCCGCAAGGGAAAAGCGCAGCGATCTGTAAAAATATACTTATAAGAAAAACTTAAAAATAGATTTCCGATTTAAATTTTCTGGTATGTAGCAGGTCTTTGACACTGATAAACCAATAACATTAAAACATTTCTAATACGTTAAAGTATTAATATACATATTATGCATGTAGATTATGCTTTGTGTTGTTGTTGATAAAAATAAATTTTATATTTTTAAAACATTTTACGCACAGGTTTGTAAGTTCAATCCCAACACTAACAAGTGTAATATTAGTAATTAACATTTGCATTTTTCTGCGGTCCGGATACTACTATATACAATATGTATGTCCTTACAAAAGAATAATGTTTTTTCCTCATATAACTCCTCAACTAACAAATTAAACTTAATCCATCTAATTGTAGAAATGATATAGAACAAGTCAAAACAACTATACTCGAATCGCACGTGTTTCTCGAACATTTTCTGCAAGACGCAATGCCTGTATTTTGGACCACACAACGTTAAGATGTAGGCATACAGTTTTGGAGTATCCACTCAATATTCAGAACAATAAAAACCCCTAAGCCTTATTGTATGTACTTTCTAGTTGCTATCGGATTTAACTTGCTAAAGCGATGACAATGCAAGTACATTGTCTAGAGATAAAGTATGTAACGTTTTAATTCTGACAATCTTATATTATAATGCTTTTATGTATTGTATTTTATGTATTGTATGTATGTATTTACAAAAGAAAAGTAATGTATATGTAATTTATTCCGTTATCTAGTTGCCATAACACAAGCTTCGGCTTAGCTTGGAACTAGATGGCGCTGTGTATAAATGTCCTGAAAATATTTATTTATTTATTTATTTATTTTTATTATGATCAATAGTTGTAGGAATTTATTATAAGGTATTTGAAAGATGCTTAACGGAGAGAAAATAACCAGGGTTGCAGGAAGATGCAAGAGAACACTGAAAATGCTAAGAAGGAGCAATGAGCGGGGGCTTATACTAAAAACGATAAAAATATAGGCATACCTATACTTTCCATGTAAATAAAATGTTTACGAAGAATTTCTAAAATTCTGGGCAGTTATTTTATTGTTTTATTCTCGTTACTTCAACTATGTCAATCCCTCTTAATATGACATTCACACATTTTAAGCAGTTCTATTTTAAATTAATTGAATTTCTTTGAATAAACTTTTTTAATACTAATAAAATTTATATTACTAATTTAAACGATACTATGTCGCAATTTTGTGTTTTAACATTTACGTTTAATAAAAAGATGACTGCTAACTTAATCCAAGAATTCTGACATAAAAATTATAATTGGCGACGTTCAATAGCAATTCACTAAAAGCTCAATATCAGAATAAATGGAAATTAACCAGGAAAGAAATTACGCGAATCGTCCGAGTTGTACTTAAAATTTTTACGATTCTATTCCTGAGGAAGATGATAAGGAAAACAATCAGGCCTCGGTTTTGCATATTAATTGAAATGAGAAAAGAAATGTTTAGATGTACTTACGAGGTAATAAGGAGACCGTGCCTCTGAATGTTATAAGGATTTTTACGATTTCTTGAGGTTTCGTATTATAACTTGCCTCACGGTTTTACTTGCGTTTTTTCGGTTACATGGCAATACTAGTATTTAAATAATCCTTTGTATTCAGGGTCTAATTAACGCGTACCTTTCGTACGCGCCAAATTTCGATAGTTTTTGTCTGAAAAAGAAGAAACTCATAAGTCTTTTACACACGTTCTCATTTATAATATTAAATATTATTTAAGTTTACTTAAAAATAACACAGTATAAAGCATTTCATTTGTATGTCCCTATGTATGTTTAAATTCTTAAAACTATGCAACGGATTAATTAGTATTTGATATATGATTTAATCATATTATCTGTATGGACCATCGCTTACAAAAAAAAATACCGTAATTCCAAAAATTAATTATTAACCATTAATATCTATACATATTTGCATTATATAGGTTAGTACATAAATATGTTATAATAATTATGACGTCATAATTCTTACCCGATCATAAATAATTACTCACAAATTATTATCTTTGATCGCACATGCGTATTGTGTGCTGTTTAGCGGGCGTTATCTAAAATGCCCGAAACCAATTATATGAGCATCAAATGAATCGCCCCGGGCAATGTGGTTAATGACGAGGGTGGAATGTTTGCTTATATTTTTGTTCTAAAGTTATATTTAAAGATAACATGTAAAAGCGAAGTTAGATTTTGATTAAAAATGAAGAATCTAGTTTAGTAATGAACATCTCCCATCATCACAAACTATGTAAAAAATAATATTTGATACTTGTAGTAATCGCTTCAGGGGAATACTACTACTACAGCTTGAACGCTATAGAAAAATAAATTAATAGTAAAGTCTTGTAAATTCAGTACAGTATACCACATATCAGGTAAACCTTTCAACCACAACGACATACGACAATTCATTACGACTAAAGAGAAATATACCATAGCTTTTCATAAATCTTTGTATGAGAAAGTAGGATTTAGGAATGTTTATTTCGCTTTCACGTAAAAAGTCATGAAATTTCGTACAAATGTATTGGAGGTATCATAAAGAACATACACTACTTTTTATTTACCATATTTATTTATTGATTCAATGCGAGCGAAGCCGCCGGTAAAAACTAATATAACATAAAAAGCAGTTCAATCAAGAACTAACAATACAATTCAATCAGGATATATTGCGAAACGAAATACATAGGTATATATCCAACCATTTAAAGAGAGGCAAAACAAAATGAATCCTGGAAGCTCAATCGATACGCAAATCAGTGATAACGGGCCCTTTTCTTATCAACCCCGATCTGCAGATCCAATTTCCTTAAACAGGCATCGATCGACAAATCATCTGGCCGACTCTCTTACAGAGGGTAAGAGCCGACCAAACTATAGCAAATATTGAGTTTATGTTTAGAAAATATTCCAGTATGAATAAGGTTAGATTCATAGCAATATGTCGATTATATGATCATGTTGTTATAGGATTTTACAATTGGTGTAAATAAGTGATGAATTTGGGTTTAAACGCGATATAGTCGATACTAATTAATTACTATCGACAATACCATAGAAAATAAGTTGTAACAGTAAATTAAAATTAACAACTCACCTACTGTTTAACTCTATTCTAAGAATTATACCTAAGTCATTTTGGTTCATATTTAACTTGTTAATTTAAAGTTAGGACAAAGTACTTTATAATGTTTAAAGCTTATTATATTATGTCATGTTCACTTTGGCATTACCAGTAGAGGCGTGCAATAAATACACATTAAATAATACAACCTCATTTGAATTGAGATCTTAATATTGGTAACTTGTTATCATTGATGTTACCACTATGGTGAACTGGATATACCCACTAACTAAGAAGCTTCCACACTTTAGAACTATTATATTTCTACTTTGACGAATTTAAATCATTCTGAGAATTAAACCACAGACATGTTTCAATTGTGCTGGGTATCATTGTGGGAAGGAAGGAGGATGTAACCTTCCTCTGAACCAAAGGGAGGATCCTCGACCAGTCGAACCACTGACTGGCCGGCCGTTAGGGCCCGATGGTTCGATGTCGAGAAGTTGTATATATGCTAAGTCTCGGAAAAATATCGTAAGCGCGATTCAGACTCGGCGCATGAATAGCGGTCGCTACATCATTATGGCCAGATTACTATACTACGAGTATAGTATTAAATTAAGTACTTCGTACTTATTCAAGTATAGTATGTATACTATAGATACCCACATTATCTCTTCCACAACGACTTAGACACGTGCCTGGACTGCGAAGGTGAGCGATCTAATGCTCTATAAAACGTACCCGCGCGGAAAACTGAAGGCAATTTACTTTGACTTTTATGTATTTGTTGCTTCTTTACGCGGGAAGTTTATCGATTTGATTGTATTTTTTTTTTTTGGAATTGGATGCGAGTGATTTTGACCCAATTGTCCAGAGATTGGTTAAGAATATTAATTTTAATTTAAACCGTAAAATTATGAAAGCACAGATACTCATGAGGAATCCACTACGTTTATTGGAAAATGTATATTAAATACTTCATTATATTGAAACTGAATAATTGATTACAAGAGAAGCTTACAAGAATTCATTGCAATAAAGAATTTTCTTTACATATAATTATGTATGTTAAATTATAATTACTTTAATTTTATTTTATAACAGTCATCTTCTCACCATATCTTAGTCTGTTATAGGCTATTTTTTTATTTTAAATAAAAAAAAATTGCACATTTTCCTAATAAAGAGCAAAAAAACGAATCCTGAATCTTGCTAATTATTCCTTTCTCTACAATTTCCATAGCAATAATTCTAAACGTAATTCTGCCTACTCCGAGGGAGTTTCATCAAGATTCAAACATTTCTTTCGCAGTTAAAATTAAAGCTAATTAACTTTTTAACTGTTACGCCCCCGATGGCCGCTCGGGTGTGATTAAAACAAAACAAAAGTCATCTTAGCTGCCCTGAGGATTAAAGACGATACGGTCCATGCAAATATAGCAGTGTTTAAATATTAGACTTAAAAGAGTTTGGAAATTTAACTTTTTATTCTTATAATTTAATACGGGTAAGGTACAACTTGACAACGGCTATGGCAACTTTTTTGATTAATTAGATTTGATGCAGGTTTGCTACGTGAATACGCTGCAGAGAGCCTGTTCCTATTTTAGAAATTCTTTTACCAGTAGAGAGCCACATTGTTTATGAACAACGTAGTCTATATATATATATATACTAGCTGTGTCCCGCGGTTTTTCCCGGGGCAATACCAGGTTGTAAGCTGTCCTATCTTTTAAGTTGGATCAAACAGCACATGGTGTGCGAATTTTATTATAATCGGTTAAGTGGTTTAGGAGTCCATTGAGGACAAACATTGTGACATGAGATTTATATGTATTAAGATATACATACACTCGCGGAAAACCCTGCAAAGGTACCCGTGACCCCTACGTACAGGGGTAAAATGCACAACGAGGTTTTAATCGCTACAAGACCGTCGTAACCCTTTTTTTTATACTATGAAGAGGGGAGACGAGCTGGACGTACTCCTGATGGTAAGAGTAACGCCAGCCCATAGCCAATGCAGTGCTACCCAGAACTTTGCTATAAAGCCCAAGTCCGGGCAGGGTTGCTCTACACCGACGCTCCCCACTTTGAGTCGTCAGATGTTAAGACTCATCAGCCCAGTAATCTCGCTGGCTACAGTGCCCTTCAGACCGGAGCACAGTGACATTTTCACATCACTGTTCAGGCGGTAGAATGTCTGGCACTGTGGGGGTACCCACCCAGTCGGCCTCCTGCGAAAGAGACCTGTCCCCGGTACCCTTGGTCCCTTCCCTGAGATCTCTGAATATCCTATAAGGTTTTTCCCACTATAAAAAATATGCTTTGCACACCTATACCTACCCAAAAAATGTTTAAACATTCAATGAGAAAATTTCCTCTAAGTAAATCCGTAGCCTTTAGCTATCGTATAATCCTAACATAAGTATATAACTTGGGTTTGGTCCCATATGGCATGGGACGGAACATGTTTTATGTCTTATTGAACCGTTTTGCAAACACCTTCTTCTATCCACCTTCGCTAACAAAACAAAACGTCCATTCGCTTGAAAAACAATGACATGGGATTTAAATGTTTCTTTCTTGTTTGTTTTTTTAAAGGAATTTAGATAGTGCGTTATTGCGTGAAGTTTTATACATACAGTTTTTGGTTTTGCAAATACTTGTATTTTATTAATTAGATTAATTGAATTATTTACATAAATATTTTTATTTGAATTATATATATAAAAAAGAGATACTTCATCAGTTTAATCACTTCATTTCTTTCTCAATTTCATTTATATGGCATTAGCGTCCAGCTTTGTGCCAGTGTCAAAGTTATAAGAGGCAACATTGTGAAGATAAAAGTCGATATGAGTCAAGTAAAATCGTCATCAAGTCGTCTTTAGTCAAGTCAGTCAGTCGTTTCGTTCTGCCCTTCGTAAAGTGATAGTGAACTTTACGAAGAACCTCGACGAATCTTGGAGCAATCGGAACGGCGCTACTATGCGCTCTCAAATGAATTCTTCATTTCTTGGACACTTATTAGCTAGGTTACTGCATGATTCACTATCACAATCAAACATTAAATCACTTTATGCACCAAAAAAGGAATATTCAATCGACATTACAAATCTAGACGCCGCAAGATTCCCGCCAAAACTCACTTCAGACTCCAATGATTCAAACACTTCTGTCAAATGTGTCAAATATAAAAAAAACAGATCACTGATTAATGTCAGCTTAAAATACATTAATTTTACTGCAAAAAAATTGTTTGTTTTTAAATAAATGTAATTATTTAATTTAGGTTTTTTGTGTTTGTTGTTTGAAAAAAAAATTGCACCTTATTTTATTATTTTATTTTTATAAAACACCTTCCTTATAAAAAAGGTTTCTCTCAATACTTTTTTCAGAATTGAAACAGCATTCGAGTCCTGTCATTAGGGGCTCGAGAGGCCGAGAGCCCCAGATATAAAATAATTGTATATAAATGTCCTCGAAGCACGAATTCCGAAACTTAGGGAGGGGACGCAAACGACTACATCACTAAATCTATGTTGCGGGCGCCAAGTTTTATTGACGATTTGCAAAACAGCTGCTTTTATAAACGTGACGTGTTAAGAAGTTCACTATTTAGATTTTTTCTACTTAATATGGTATTTGACTAGACTATACAAAGTAGCTTAAATTTTATTTTTGCAATACATATTTTTTTCCATATTATTAAATACGGTTCGATTTTATGAATATGATTTTTGTATTACCTATACCTGGCTCGTTCTCGAAGTAAACTTTACAACAATAATTATCCGAATTTAACGTTTAACAACCATCCTTAATAATTACTAATAAAGTATCTTCAAACTCCATTTCATACTTTAAACATCCTCTAATTAGACTAGTCGAGTCATAAGAGATTTGACTTTTTAATAATACAAATTTTTTTTTTTTGATTCGACACGAATAATATTACTTATTTTTCTAAGGTATACGGTATCATACGGTAATTTTTGAGCCTTCCCACAAAATAAAACGTTTCTAAACAATGAGTAGTATTTATTTTAATTTTCAACCCAAGAACTTATACGAAATGTATTTTTTATTTTATCACTAGCCACATTATCAACTGCCAGTTTCTCCCAATTCCCACAACAAACATTTCTTATACAGTAAGTGCATTATGTGGTTTGGAAATCTCTCTCAAAACTGTTGTCTCCACATTTGGGGCTTTAAGTGTCGTGGGTTCGATTCCGTTTCAAACCGTGTTTCGAATTTCAAAGTACACTTTAGTTTTAAGGTGCTCTAGCACACATGCGTAAAAAAGCTTTTAACGATGTGATATACGATATATTATATGTGAGTGTATATATGTATGTTATATTTTTTATGTATGGTGAGCAAGAATATTTAAATAAAGTTATAGTTTGGAAACGATTTTGTCTCTGCAATATAAAAAACAGTACTCGCAATTCAATAATATTAAGTATATTATAACGGCGTTTTATTGTTCCACAAAATGAATTTTTATGAATCCAATAAATAAAATGTATGGTATCATTTATTACTAGCTACTAAACTATAGTACTAACTATTGGTTTATGGTTGGCTACATTTTTTCGGGCTCACATTTGTAACCACCGACTAAAACCCCCTGATGTTCCTACACTCAAAGCGGGCTCACAGAGACACCGAAGCATACTTCTGTGAGCCTACCTGCTGTACTAGAAGCATTAAGTACCTAAATTAAAAAAAATCATGTACAATGTTTAGGTTAGACTTTCCATGGCATACTTTAGATCATGAAACTTTCTTCCTATCTCAATGACTAAAAACCTCTTGATAAACAACATCTTCATACAAAATTAGCTTCAATATTATATAGTATAATAGGTATTTTAAGATTTACTTATAAGAAGTATTTGCTTCTCGTTCTCCTCATATACTCCTTAACGCTATCTCTTTTTAATATTAATACACATCGAATCTCAATATAAAACTCACCCCATATCAAAATAACTAAACCTCAGTAAATATAACGTTTCAGGCAGACGCTAGTTTCCCCGTAAAGTGAAGTTTTTTCTATAAAAAGTGGCATATTCGCATACAGCGAAACACGTTTGAGTGACGTTTTAATGGACTCGGAAGAATAATTCACGACCTTTGGACGGATGAAGCGATCTCCCGTCTACGGAAAATAGATATTTTATATAGAATACATATATTTTTTTATAGTTTAAACCGCATATTATATACCTAATAATATATAACACATTTTTATGGGATCTTTGAACGCTATATGATTTAAATTGTGGTACCTAAATTTAATTAAAAAAAAAGACGTTTCAGGTTACATCTGTGAATTGACGCACGATTCGAAATTCGTTTTTTTGGTATTTTTTTTAAAAAATTTAAAAAGTGCCAAAAAATGACAACAATGATCTTAATTAACTTTTTTTAAATTATTCATCTCTTTTGAGAAGCTAGTTACAAAAATGTTTTTTCTTTATTTCTACGTTTCACTGTTTATCTTAAGTACTGTTTATAAAGTTTCTGTATCTCAATATGTTTTTCTGCTGAGCTCACCCAAAATGAATCACAGCTTAAAAATAAAACAGTATTCATATTTTCAAGATGAAAACCGCTGATACAAGTTGAGGAGGGTACCCATATGGTCTGATAACGTCTGTGTGCAGGGGCTCTTTATTTCGGTCGGATAATGTCCGTACAAACGCAAAGGGTATCACTGTTTCTTTGAATTAATGTGACCTTCTTCAAATAGTATGAGTTATGACGCAGTTCTTTTGTATATCAAAACGTTCGTTCTGAAATGTGTGGCCTGAACATTTCAAAAAAAGAAATACTATTTTATGAATAAATTATAAAGAACATGGAGCCGATTTTTTTTCTGTTATGTTTTTACGCTTATTTCACTGGAAATGACTGATATTTTAGTACTTATTTTAGTAAAGACGTCAAGCTCAATGATATTATAGTTAATAGATATGTTATACACCAACAAATCGAACGTAAAAAGTGTTCCGCACAGCAGCGGCATCACTTATTATACATAGTTAGTTATTTCAGTTGCGCGTGAATGCAGCGGCAACCCCTCACCTAAAGGTAAGACGTCCTAATTAGGATGTTTTTGCGTCTTCAAAATTTTGCGCTTATAATGTATCTATTTAATACAATATCATTACGTCTAACTACAATAAATACTTTTCAAATCGCAAAATGCAAACATCCTTTAATGTAATTTTATGGGTGTTTATAAATTTACTTATTATTTTAATATTTAAAATAGCCGTGTTCATGTATGAGTATAATAATAATACTTCTTTATTTGAGTAAGATTCAATACATACATATGGCTTATAGGTATGAACCCATAGGCTCTCGAACTAGTGTTAGACTGTATTTCTAGAGCCAGAATAGCAGTATAGCCTTCTTATAATACTTTAATTCAAAATCTAAACCATAATAATAATTTCAACAAAATATTATAAGAAGCTTATATTTTCATCTTTACCAAACGATATTCAAATAGTTTTATTAAAAATAACTTGTACCGGCCTCAAGTAATTTAAAACTCCAGTGCATCAGAGAAGGCTGGCCATCGAAAACTTTAATTAAAAGTTGAAACTTATACGCTGATCAAATCACATAGACTTTTCATATTTTTCAATTTTCTATCAGATGGCTGGCATTCGCTATGTTTATTTTTTAAGATACATAAGGTGATTTAATATATTTATAAAAACAACTCTTTGGTATTCTTTTTTTAAATCGATATTCTATAGATATTCTATAAAATATGAAGAATTTTAAGATGTAGTCATAAGAATAATTATTATTAAATTATCTATTCTTTTGATTTGCGTTCTTATATTATGTGTATACTATGTATTCACAAACTCATAGTTTAACAATGCTAAAGTTTAATATCAAATTAAAACTATAAGGTCAAAAGTATCAATTAAAATAACTCTATCCACACTTTACACAAACTTCATAATAATCGTACTACAGAATCTTAGTGTCTGAAACTGACTCGTACTGTAACATGTTTTTCTTTTAAAATGTCTATCTATCTGTCTAAACGCTGACACTAGCAAACAATAACGCAACGAATAACAATAGCGAGGGGTAGTTAGGCATATTTATTTGAATGCTGACCACAAAGGCTATTTGGCGAGCGCCACAGCCAATTGGCAACTGAAATGCACAGAATTGCCTCACAACGGCCGCTGGTATTGCCACGTATTGGCTCGTCTCCTCACGACATCATAAACAGCTTTTCGGTTACCTTCACTGCCCTATGAGGGCAACACTAAATGTATACAGGCGTTTTTTTTTGGTGAAATTAGAAAGAACAGTTAGGTAGCAATTAACGTACTATGTATACGCGCAAAGGCTAAATAAGTTTAATTAATTAGCATATACATAACATAACATGTGTAAGATATATGTTCGTAATTATTATTTTAATAGGATGAAAAATGCGCTGCTTTGTGTTTTTCTATTGCCAAAAATGGTGTTTTAAAATCAAAAACTAACAATTTACAGTTCGTGATAAGAATTACTGAGTGTGGACAATTAAACAATTATTTTATACTAGCTGTTGCCCGCGACTCCTATGTCCTTCTATCCTATGTCCTTCTCCTGGTTCTAAGCTACCTCCCTGCCAATTTTCAGCTAATCGGTTCAGCCGTTTTTGAGTTATAAGTGAAGTAACTAACACGACTTTCTTTTATATATATATATTAGATTAAAACGCGATGATGTATAATGAAATGTGTCTCTTGCTTTCGTTCGCCTAAACCCCAATCTATGGCTTTCTATTGTAAGCAAAATCTTTTTCAATCAAAATCTCATAAATTGTTTATTACTGTCAATTATTTACCCAAACATTTCGAGCACTGGAAATCGAGTGCCTCTAAAATAGAATAATTTATATCCTACATTTATTATTCCATAATCCATTATACTTTATAATCTTCCTCGAATCTAACCTAACACGATTGACCGACGCGATTGTATTTACTGAGCAAATTGGTCTGTAATAGACAATGAATTTCTAAAAAAGGCATTACAGCGGCTCGCCAGTTCGCTAACAAATCTAATTTGCGGCTCTCGTTGACGGTTGATTGAGGATTTTTGAAGCACCATTTGTGTCCGCGCGTCAGTTTTTACGTAACAACTACATTGATTGGGGTTTAGCTGAAGGACTGTTTGGTAAATTAGTGTTTAGAGGCTGTGTTTTTTAATCTATTTAGGTTACGAAACACTAGCTAATGTTTCTCGCGATATTATACAATATTATATTATCAAAGGAGCGTGGACTTCATTTATTTTTTGCAATTTTGTTGACGGGTTCTCAATATATACATGGTATAAAACAAATTCACTATCCACCGTCTGTCTGTCCCTATGTATGCTTATGTCTTTAAAACTACGCAACAGATTTTGATGCGGTATTTTTCAATAGATGAAGTAATTCTTAAGGAAGGTTTATGTGCATATTACTTGCGAAAATGCGGGTAACACCGCGGGGCGCAGCTAGTTTTAAATAAATAACTATCCGTCGGTCTGAAAGTGATATGACGACGCTGCCTATTAAAACCGCGAATGTGTTACCGACATTTGGCTCAGCTAATACTTTAATAGATTAAAGTTTTAGCTTTTACTATAAGTAGATATAGATATCTACTTATAGTGCTTAAACATGTCCTTTAAATCAATAGATCATCTCAATTGTATATTATATATCGTAATTTGCAAATTAAAGCATTTTATTAACTAAGCTGTAATACTAGATAGTATAACAGTTCTGAAATAAGCCATCAAACGGGCCAATAGTCCGGTAGCAATGCATTATTCAGACAATCGATTGCAAGTCAGGATTAGGACAATGCTGCTTCCCTATCGGATTAATATGTAGTCTATAGGGACTGAATACCGTGTGCTCGAGGACACGGGACCGTTAAGGCGTATCAAATTCACAATAGCACACTCGATGTGATACGCATTGGGTAAAGACGAGTTGTTTGACTTCAATGATTATGTTTTTTAAGCATAATAGTATTTTATTGACATAACTTTTTATAATGTATAATTGCGATAATGTAATTTAATATGAAATAATAATGTTGTATCGAGAATTATGATTGTGTGGAGCTCGTTGCTTACCAATGTATTGGTTGTTTTAGCTATAAATGATTATTATTATTATTTAAATAACTAAGAAACTGATTTCGAATGCTAAGATGCCATCGTCAAGACCAGGTTTCCACATTATAGGACTTCACGTGGGATATATCTTCCTTAATAAAAAAAACAAAGTTAATTTAGAAATGAAGAAGCTATACGCAAAGAGTGTACCTTTCTCCAAAAGACTGGTAACTCATACAAAAACCAGAGTATAATACACAATCGAATTTTTTCTTTCTTTAGTTGGTTCGTTCAATTTAACCTATTTCAAAATGTTTCTGTTTATATATTTAAAATAGAACAACAAAAGACGGTGCTTTCACTATAAAGATACACGTGACTGTCAATTATGTTTGTCCAAAAGATTTTGTAAGACGTATTGATGTCAATATATCTAGAATAGTAGACGAAGTAACATTGTCACGTTACAGCTAACAGTGCTTTAGGAAACCTGTACTCCAACTAACAGCTAAGAATTTCATGTCGTAACTAAGACAATCGCAGAATTTAACTGAATGGTACGTATTCAATTTCAGTCAAAGGTGATAAGAAATACTTTTAGCAAAGAATACATAAAAACTGTCTTCAAAGGCTTTAAGGCTGAAATAGACTTACTTGCCTTGTCTGATGACTCGTTATTGATATATGTCGCTGTGTTTCCTTCACTGAGTACCTCAAAGACACCACATTTCTTTTTTTCCAAGAAAAAAGAAAGTCCTAAGTTCTTACAAAAAAAACCTATATTAAATTAGAACACATTAATTGTGATGAAAATAATTTCAAGAGCCTAGTTCGTCTTGAGTACTGAGTACAATATTCTGACTCTTAAAACATTTTGCAGAACGCGACAAATGAACAATACCGCCTTACATCAGTTACTCCAGAACTAGTATTACCTTAGAATTCCACTCGCAACTAGCCGGCTATATTAATGACACGTACAATGGCGGAATCAAACCGAGCAGTGTGCATTAGCGACGAGCTTAACTAATTGACACTGCGATGACTGTCGCGACGGGGCTCACTATTCTAGCAACTATGAACCTTACTGTTTCATTTAATAATAATAATAATAATATTTTTTATTTATTTTCTTCCACAAAGGTACCTTAATCTATTTTACATGACAATGTTGCATGAATCCTTTGTGGGAGACTAGTATCTGCACTAGGATATCCTGTCAGACAGATTACCAGGTCCCCCTTCCAAACAATTTACAGAATTTTTGTGAACAATATCAGATAGGTACAATAATATATTATATATACGATAATAAAGCAAATTAAGTGTGTAAGGTGTGTGTGTGAATGTGAGGCTGTAGAGCATGTTTTTGTGGTAGGTTGCGGATGTTGTTTGTATTATGTGTTATTATTATATTATTTAACTGGAATACTTGTATATCGTTGCGAATTATATTCTTAACTAGCAAGCCCGACTCACATTCACAATGATATGATACCCATACCTCATACCCTACCACTGCCATTTAAATTTCGCTTAACTATTCTCCATCTAGAAATATTCTAAAACCAATATTATGTAAATCGGTTCAACTGTTATCAAGTTATGCACTAACCAAAACAATTTGCGATTCATATTTTTATCATGGACAAGTAGTCTTCAGGGGTTTTTAGGACGGCTGTCAGATTCCATATCTCAAAATAAGAAGTGATTAAGAGAAGATTCTATCGCGTTACTACTCCTACTCATACACTACTCAATATGCAGAAAGATGAAATGGAGTCTGTAAAAGTCAAATATAAGAGTAATATATACCTACTTTAAACACAAAACAGTCAACTCAATATTTTGCATCATAACCGGATAACTGCTAAGGAGTAAAACGTTCTTCCAGCAACCGTCTTGCTCACACATTATAATTTTGACATCAATATACCCAGACAGGCACGTCACTTTTATAAGACTACGTATCTGCTTATCGTTATTGAAGAAGGATTATTTTATATCTACCTATAAAGAGTAAAAAACTATCAAGTTACATTTAAGAGGAATTACATTGAAATGCCTAGAATAAGGCTGTCCGCAGGATCAATAGCCATGCCAGTCTATATTTATCATTGGCTCCCGTTCAAAATAGATCGAAAAAGGCTTTAACTACTCCCGTTTATTAATAAGACAGGACTAGACATTTTACTCTACGTGACAACAAAAAAAAATATCATTTATCAGACCTAAGCCAGAAAAGAAACATTGTATAAAACTTTAAAGAAACCTCTGCATGTTCAGATACGATATTCTATATATGACATGCATAACCAAAAATAAACCCAAATTCAAGTATTAATTAAAATAAGTTTAATTAAAGGTAAAGCTGGGATTGGAATGTTACCTGGCGTCAGATTGCGGTCACCGTGAATGCAGAATATGTTTAAATCAAAGGATCTTTAGCAAGATTCGGCTAGGAAAGGACGAAGGGCCGGAGAGGCCGGTATGCAAATGATACCGTGTGGTACAAGTTGATCTTGAAAATATCTATACTCCTATTACGTAAAGATTTTCGGAGTTATTTAAATATATGATACTCTGAGTATTTATTTTAAAAATTAATCTAAATTTAAGACTCAGTAGTACTGAGTCTTAAATTTAGATTTATTTTATTTTATTATTTTTTTATTTTATTTTAGGAACGCCAACATGGCGTACATTCTTTCAACTTATAACTTATGTATACTTATATATACTTATATAAAGGAGTTGAATGCAGCCATACTTATAGGCAACCACGACATGCACACAAATTTATAAAAAAACCTAGCGGATCCGTGCCCACTCCGTTGGGCACAATGTCAACAATCCCTTTCCACATAACTTATGACATTCAACAAGTGAAAGAATCTTCAAAATCGGTTCAGCGGTTCCCGAGATTAACAGATATAATTGAAGTTATCGTTAAAAGTTACATACATGTGTTATCCCCGTCACACTTTTTTAATCACAAAGATAATATGTCCCTTTTATGTAGATCCAAGTTACAGTAATCCTACCTTTCCGAATGGTGATGAAAACACATTTACTATATTTTTATTCTCATCTATATATTCCTGTTTTCTATTTTATAGTTTGCTTATGTTTCTAGCAAGACTTAAAGCAATAAAATTATGTCATAATATAGTAGTCGATATACACGTTCCTCTGTTTTATTTCTTTCATCATTTACACTTTCGAGAAACCTACATTTACGTATTTATAGATGAAGAAGATTATTGTCAGCAAAAGACTTCTCACTTACCCACCACATCACAACTTTTAATGGCAGCCGGTAACAGATTTTCAACTATCCCTTTAACCCAGAAAAGTATTTGTGAAGCTCTTACCTATGCAACTATTTGGGTATAGTTAGCCATTACTATCAGGTGAAACTCAAAAGTCAAACAATAAACTCCACGCTACTACCTATACTTTAAACCCCAATTCCTTTCAACGCACTTTATGTCTCCCGTCTCGACGATGCTATTTATAATTATTCCGACCCAAGCTATGCATATGGAGTGAATTTTATTGTTTTACAGCTCTCTGAACGCAAGTGAAAATAGGTTATAAGGCAGCCTGTACGGTTGTTGGAATTGTGTGGAATAATTTATATGAAAACGATACCAACAATCATAATTAATAGAGATTTTGAAAATAAAGGCACAGTATGGTTAACTATAATTTTTAGCTGGCAAATTCCACGCTAAGAAGAGTTTGTCTTATGACAACTAGAAAATTTGCTTAGAGTTTTCAAATACATACATAGAATACATAGCAACCATACAATAATAATAATACGTTACACGTTTTTTTATTGATTAAAGGTTAAGCTATACTACGTAAAGGTGAAAATTCCTAATTCTGATATTACCTACTTGTAAAAATTGAGCATTTATAATAAATCTTTAGCGTAACATGCATATGCTTATTATATGTATACAAATCAACCGAACATTATATCACATTCTATAATATTTCAAATGTTTTTCACTGCCATTTCTATGATCTTTATATAAATTGTTTTAACCGTAATAAAACATTTTGGAGAGTTGATGAAAAATTAAAATTTAATATCACAAAACCTTTGGCAACGAAGAAAGTCGAAACGTATTTCAACTGAACATTATTAAAGTAAGATATTTGCTGGGACAACGCTATCTTCAATATTAAGGATTTTATTCATACATCGGTTACTGCCGTTTATTCTGAAGTTTGGCCCTTAATGAGGCATAAGTTGATTTGTTAGCGTTTTTATTGTCTTTCAAAATTTTTTTTATGATTAAATTTGGTGTCCTTGGACTGCGAACTTATTGCCAGTGATGAAAAATTGGAAAGTCGGAAAAGTGCGCTAATAAATTTAGTCCCATATATAAACAACAGTTCATATTAAATGGTAAAATGAATGTATTTTCATAAATTCTATCTACCTATAATAAAGCAAAACAATGTCGCGTGGGATTCTATGTGATAAACTCATAAAAGATGCAACAATTTTAATACGGTTTTAAGGAATGCTTAGGCATATATAGAAAAAAAAAACAAAAACGCTCTTCAGCTGTCTTACCACTACTTTACTACCCAATATAGAAGTACGAAAAATACTTTCGAAATATAGGAAAGCCTTATTACAGAAGAGATTATTGTCTAGGTCCAATATCTCTCGTTAATTTCCTCATAAAAAAGTTAATGGCAGTCATGAAAGATATGAGTTTCATGAAATCATGTGTTACGCAATAAAAACAGTTTGATGCCGCACATGTGTTAGACTTGTGCCTTGTGAGTTTATCCCTTAACGATTTTAGAAGTAACTCTGGAGGCTTATTAATTTATAGTATAAAAATCAATTAATTATTATGAATTATAAAATATTAAAATTATTGAAATATTTACTTGTTTGTAATAAATATACAAACAGGTTACAGCCGTTGCATGACACTATAAACACAAAATTAATGACTGAACTTAAAATAACTAACTGCAACTAATACTACTTTATTAAAAAATTATCTTACCCAATCCGGAAGCGGTGGAAGTCTAGGATGATGAATATACAGTAGATGGGACATGAGAGGTGGTAAATGTTTGAGTCATATTTGAGTATTTAATGGACACATTGATAATTAAAGCCTATCTATGTTTTTATATGTTAAAGGAAAAAAATTGGTCGAATCATCAACAAGCCTTAAGCATCGTAAATATATTGGTACCTTTAACAAAGAAAGGAAAATGGCCTATGAAATATAAATCCCAAGTTCCAAGTTGACTTACAAGAGTGAAATCGCGGGGCGCAGCTAGTGAGAAATATGAGGATTCATTAAATCATCCGCTCCCTAATAAAACAGTTTGATACCGCAGTTTTCCTTAACTGCTCTGTGAGACGGCCTCTCTCTAATGTCAGTTCGGACAAGTCGTAATGACTGAGCGAAATGTTATTTTGTACTAATCTCACTATTTTATACATTAAAACAAATAAAATGTTAGGAAACTAGTGAAGCTGATTTTTGAAGACTGTATGTAAAATTCCAACACAACAAAATTGCAAAAACGTACGAATTTTATTGCGAATTGCGATGCACTGCCAGTGCGGCGACAATCTATGTAAGTAGACAAAATTGTCTATGTTTAAATGGCTTCATTTTTCTTGTTCATACTCCTGTTCTAGCTATTATTATTCTATGCTTGTAGGTATGACGAAGCATCTCGACAGAAGCATAATTAGGCGCACTGAAAAACTTTAATATTCAGCGGTTTAGAATATGTAAATGAATATTAACATACTGCAGTGCTATATAACTTCGCGCAAACCCTAGTTTATGTTCGAATCCGTAATTTAGAATGTAGGTAAATTTGTACGCCGCGTTTTACGAGCTCGATAAGGCTCGAATTCCCTGTTTATGACGAGTATCCTATGGACAGGCGGTAATGATGCCAGCGTGACAGAATTCCAAATTCAAATTACATAAATAAAACGCGGGTTATGTACTGCCAGTATTGCGCGGCTTTTTAATGAGACCTTTTTTATCTATGACACGATTTTTTTTTATCTGTTTTAGTGTACGAACTGAAAAATAATATTAATATTGCCATAAAAGGAAAAAAATACGAATATCATATCATTAAAATATCGTTTATAGATGTTAGCGACTGGCGTATGTGTCCGAATTTTAGTTTATTATTTAAAAATAAAATCAATGCTCACTGGGCGTCTTGTTTAAATGAGAATATAAATCTGTAACTTCGGGCTTTTATAGGCTTGATAAGACTGAAATTCCATGTTTATGACGTAACATAAGGACAGCCGGTAATGATGGCAGCGTGACAGAGTTCTAAATTCAAATTAGATGAATTAAATGTGGGTTACGAACTGCCAGTATTTTAATTGCGCGGCCTTTTTAATGAGGGTTTCTATCTGTGCCAGGAGTTTTTATATCTACGTCATGTAGCAAGATTTGAAAAAATAAAATAAAAATGCCATAAAAGTAAAACTAATTATAGAACAATGAAATGTGTGCTAACTTGTGCCTTTTTATTTATTTATATTAAAAAAAATAAACTGATCATAGTTTGAAGAAAATTTTATTCAACTGAATAGGTAGGTAGGTTCTGGCTGAATCTAAGCATACCTATTTAAAAAATAATCGCTTTGATTCGAATTAAAAAATAAATAAAAAAAGTAATGCAACGTCGTTAGGTTAAAATTTAAATAGGTATATAGGTTATGTATACATTAATTATGAAATTGGAATTGTCTGTCAAAATTTGCGTTGTAAGTACTACACACATTAAAAATTTATCAGGAATTCATGTGATCGTGATTTAGAAAAAAAAATATTACTTCAGCTGTTAAACGTTTTAATCATTTCAGACTCGCATTAATAACCACTGTTCAAATGATAATAATCTTTAACTATTAATGTTTTATGAAATTACCAATACATTGTTCTCTTTTAAGTTTTAAGTAACATAACGGGTTTATTTGCTCTGTAAAATAAATTTGACATTACATTGATAAGTATTTAGTTAAAAGATTCGTATTTTACTAGCCGCTCCCCCCGGTTTTACGCGCTTTTACGCATGTTATATACACATAAACCTTTCTTAAGAATCACTCTATCTATTAAAAAAAACCCCATCAAAATCCGTTGCGTAGTTTTAAAGATCTAAGCATACATAGGGACAGACAGACGGCAGATAGCGACTTTGTTTTATACTATGTAACGATACACTCGGTCAATAAATATTTAAAGTATTAAAATAAGACACCAAACTAAAAACTTTCGAAAAATACGTCTTAGAAAACTTCAATGGGGTACATTAATCCCGTGGGGGTATTTATAATTATTACGGGGTTCTAGAGCAAGGGCCTTCGGGACCATGGGACCAAGGGCTGGGATTATGTATTAATTAATGTTGGAAGGTTGTTTGACGTGACGATGTTTCATTCCTTGCGAGACCCTTAGGACGCGTTTGTTTGAGCCTAATTGATTTATACGTTAAGGTATAGTACGCGTCATTTATGTTTAGCGCTGGACGAGAATAGCTGCGCATCGGTATAATCGCGCTCGTAATTGACGTATTGGTGCGAGAAAGACAACACGACTGGGACAACCAATCAACGCTCGCGCACCCGACGATCACGAGCCCCGCCCGCCGCGCCGTTACCGCGACACCTTATTTTTGACTTCTGCGCAGGTTTCGTTCAGCGCTAAAGATTCGTGACGCGTACTATATCGAAAATATCGTATACAATATGAGGGTTTATTATAATCTCAATAAATCTTATTAGGTTTTTGTTGGTCTTTACAGGTTGCGAATAGGTTTTAATAGGTCAGGTAATGTCTACATTGTTTATGTATAGCGCTGATATAGGTCGTCATAAGTTACATACATATTTAACAAACGAAATATTAGGTTTATAATTATTAATTTTAATTTCAAATTATATATGTTTTGAAGGTATGTTGAGTCGATTGTTTCTTTAATAGCTTTTATTAATTTCATCTAAACATTATCGAAATAGAAACCAAATTACGTTTTGTACGAGTAAAACCGTAGCTCAATAATAGCGGTAATTTAAGTAAGTAAATAAAAGTAATTAAATTTACTGAACGTAAAATAAGTTAAATAATCATACTAACATTGGTCCAAACAATATCCGAAACTTTTCCAAAATATTTCAATATAAATTCCAATTAACCGCTTAAAACGAGGAAAACAGAATCTGATTAAATTCACACAAAAGGCCAAAGACTAGTAAAATACACTCGGCGATCTCTATTTCAAGACCAACACACAGATTAAGCTGTAACAGATGCGTAACTTTAAATAAGTAAATTGTAGGTACTTCGTTTTTTTTTAAGCACGGTAGGCCACAAAGCAGATGGTAAGCTATTCCTTGCGCCCATGAAGAGTTAACGTTACCCAGCTTTAAAATAGGGAAAAAAGGAAGGATATGTTGACAGAAGGAAATAAAGGATTGGTTAAAGGAGGTTAAGAAAAAATGGAAGTCTGTTGCTCACATTTACGGAACGGAACTCAATGACATATTATTTGATGAGATGTCACTACTTGAAGCCGAATTTCTTTGGGAGAGTAGTACAATTCCGGAAGAGATGGCCTAATTTAGACTAACAGTATGGTTTCTTCTATTACTATTCTGTAACAATAGCAGTTATCCATTTTGTCACATAGTTAATAAAACACTTCAAACGTCATTTGTTATAAGAAACTAATATTACAGATAACATAAAATCCATTCCTTTGTTTAAAAATTGGCGCGTAAATTCGATTTCTTAAAATTTATAGTCTGTGGTAAACCTCAGTCGCGGCACTCAATGCGAAGGTATTTTCCAATTACTCTCAAATCCTTCAATTTTCCCCTTGCCGGGAATTTTATTAAGTCTGTCTCTATCTTGTGTTTTGTAACCTCGTATGTGTGAATGAGACGGTAAGTGTTATGTCTCACTTCATTTTAAACCGCCTGAGGCCGTCTGCTCTATGATACGTAAATTGAAAAGGTAATCCAAACTATTTCATATTACTATAAAACAAATTAAATATCTGTTTTGTTTCTTAATGGTAGGTACGGTTTTGCTAACCAAAAACATTTAAATTAATTATAAACTCGTTTTAGAAAATATAAGGCGGGTTCATTTGCTACTATACTTTCTACCTAATACTCCGCATTTGTCAATGTATTATACTCATAAACCTTTCTATCGTTTCTATCGTATTCCTTCATATCACTATCTAAAAAGAAACCGCATGAAAATCGGTTTGGTAGTATTCAAGATTTAAGCATACATATGGACAGACAGAAAAAAGAGAATTTGTATTATACTTCGTCCGAAGATTCCCACGTAGATAGTAATATAATGACGTCATATAATAATAACTACCTTCCAAGAAGTAAGGATTACGGAGTAACCTCTCTAAAACTAAGACTCACTTGATTGAAACGAGAAGGATATTAAATTTTATCGGAGGCCACTTTACGGAAAGGGTCGAAAGCTTTATTTGCTAAGGACAGTTTGTACTGGACTCAAGACACTACTAGTATTTCTTATAAATAGTTTTAATATATATTTGAACCATAGTATTAATTAAGTATTATTGTTTTTTAAAATAATAGGATTACATGAATTAGGAAGAGTGTTGAATTGGAGATAGAAACTCTCAAAACTATTTTCCTATACTATGTTCTTAAGAGTACCTACTAAGGTTATTAAAATATGTATTTACGAAATAGTAATTAAATGGTTTACAGTATACCTACCTTAGGCTTGAAAATAACTGATAGACAAATGCGCTGCAAACCCTTTTTGTATACGATTTATTGATATTAATAATATATTATTTACCACACAATTCGTATGAACAGTTTAGAAACAACTTATCTAATAAAACTTAGATTTCTAACACGAACATAATAACTATTCCTCGAATCACTTATATACTCCCACTTGGACACTAAAAAGAATTCTGCTGACATTTGTTTTAGCACTTCGGAACTTCAAAGGATTTAGAATATCCAGTGAAGAGGCTTGAGGGCTCTCGTGAACGCTTACTGAAGAAGGACCCTACAATTTAATAGCTCTGAATTATAACTAGTTCTTATTGTCACTATTAATAGTGTATAAAGTCTGAAACGACATTATAACATTATAATATATTAATTCTGAACAACGCTTTTTTAAACTTTGAATACATCGTCATCGACGCTTGATATGATAAATAACATATATATGCTCCTCTTTACCATATAATATAACATGTATGTATTTTCTAAAGGTACATTATACATAGCGACCCAGATCCTAAAACAATACAAATTAATTTGGTGGTATTATCATCAAGCTGTCGTTATATTATATTTTATTGATAATATAATGTATCATTTCTGATTCTTAGTTAATAGTTGAACTTTAAACTTTTTAAATTTGCTAAAATTCAAGTGCCATTCGTCCTCGTTTGTATTATTTAGGGATTTTTATTTATTTTCTTGAAAATATGTAGCATGACGTCACTATGTTTTCTACTAGGGTGTGCGCTATATCTAAGTAGTGGTACACGTATCGTTGACAGGACTGACTCAGAACTTTTAACTACGTTTATTTCTATCAATACCTTTTTACCAATATAAAGTTGCTACAACACGGCCACATAAATTAAATAAATTCCACCATTCATAACTTCAACGCATGTCGTCTTCAATTAAGACGGTGCATTTGTTGAGCAAGCCGTCTCAGAAATAACCGTTAAAGAAGGGTCTAATGAATATCTTGGGGAATGAGTACTAATCCACTTGGCACGTGACTTGACCGTTATGTGCTTGCTTGGTTAACTAGCTCCTGCCTGCGACGTCGTTCGCATATATATATTTTACGATATATCTTTATTAGCACCATCTTGGGGCATTTGCTTTAGGGGCTTTTGAATAACATTCATTTGGCGTCCTGTAAGATATAATAATGTTGTCGTAAGTAATGCATTTAAGAGTTTGTAGTTAATGTTAGAATAAATATATATTCTGCAAGTGACGTTTGTTGTATGACGTAATATGTTGAGGACAAATGCACTTAACATTCTGATAACTAAAGACAATAATTTGGGTGTGAATGAAGTTTTTAAAATTTGCTTTTCTAGATTTCAAAAAATTGATATGCAGAGGTCTTGAGACCTGCTCTGATAAAGACAGAATTAACTTATAATATTGGTATTATGCATTTATTTTTAGATTTAGATAGATAAGCTACTAGACGTGTCCCGACGGGGGCATACCGGGATATACTTATAACATTATATCCCGGTATAGCCCTGTGAAAGGATACTATCCTTTTTGTAATTCTAGGGTTTAATCCACATGCATGCTGTCTCTATTGAGTTCGTAGTAGCAAGAAGGATCATTACTGCATTGAAATGGACAAAAGTGGAAGCCCTAGATGCCATATTTATTTTCCCTTACTTCATCTTATGCATAATGTTCCGTAAAGACTTTGAAGTCTTCTCTTGCTACCAACTTCAACAGTTAGTCTTTCAAATAGTCCATACGCAGAGGTGATTTCTCATCATCAAGCGACCCTCCTAATCAGTTACCACCATTACATAAAAATAAATAGCCAATCTCGATGCTGTGAGTAGCACCGACGAGTTACATCATAAACGGTTTACGACGAGCCACCAGCGGTGAAGATTAGAATCGTGCATTTATTTTACAGTGTCATTGTACCGTACCCTTAAACCACTGCTTGTTTTTTTGGAAAATGAATTTTTAGACATTTTTGATTTACGTGTTTGATGAATACGTGTAATTGTCAAATTATTATGAAATTGTATTTTTGTATGTTATATTAATTTATTATGGTGTTTACTTAACTAAGAGTAATTAATTCCGTAGGTATTCATTGTTATTTTATTTTGATATTTTTTGTTTCATATTTATATAATCGTATTTGATGACTTATGTAGCTGAAATATTATAAATCGATACTTTCCAAAACCGATATTTGTAAAAGACTGCAAAAACAGGAAATGACGAATCATTCAGTGTGGACCGGAAGACGGGCGGAGACGCCGCGTGCGCCCAAAACTAGATTCAATTATTTCTCATTTCGTGTCATAGATTATACAAAAAATAGTTTGTAGAACCTTCCAACCTTCCTTACAGTTCATTGAAACAGTTATGCAGACAGATAGCAATATGTGGGACATTTTTAGTTCGACAAGTGTCAGCTTGTAGCATTTACTTCTAGTAAAGTTATAACATAATATAATTAAAGAGCTATAATCCCTTACGGCTATGAAATATTCAAGTATTATATGATTCATTAGAAAAATACCTGTGTCATTTTGGGGGTCTTATTTTTATACTTTTTCTTAAACCTAAATTCCACATAATTATTATATCTAATACTAAAAATCATTTTCTTTGTTTTTAAAATAATAAAACAAATCCTTTGCCATGTGTCTCTGCTCTATAATCTATGATCAGAACAAATGACCGTAAAAGTCGGGCGATAAATTGCTTTTGAAAGGAAGTCGCGGCAAAGTAATGAGAAGGGAGGTTTTGTTTAAGAAAAATTTCGAATGGCGCAAGTCCTTCGATCGCGGCGGCTTTGTTCGTCTTTAAAACTAAAGAACAATACGTTTTACTGTTAGCTGTCATGAAACTTAAACGTTCATCATTAAAAGTTAAAAGAAATTTTAATGAGAACATCTGAGATATTCAATTTTAATAATTGAGATTGCTTTTTCAGGACACGTTACAATTGATTTATTTATTCAAGAAGTTTTAAGAAAAATAATATGTTGGAGGTTGATTGCCAACTACACTACATTTGAGAACTAAACGCAAAAATTAAGCGTTATATAGTTTTATCATGAATGCCATCATCAAATTCCTTAAATTACATAAAAATAGAGTCGAATTTCAAGTGTATCTTATTTCATGTACTGTACAATATGGATGGTTTATATATCAATTAACAATAGCATTTTTATAGCTTAATGTTTTAGAAAACACACTGTAGTAGTTTTACTTACTTTAAAAGTAGTTGGCCTCTTTTCTCTCGTTGCAATACTTAAAAATAAATTCCGATATAAATTACATTACACAGTAAAAGTAAATAACATTCCATTTAAACTGGTAACATTTCCTTAATTACAGCGTATGTTTATGTCTATGGCATACTATACTGTCCTAGTGCATCCTAAGTCCTAACATCCTTTGTAATGCACATACAAGAATAATGACGCATTATCCACTTGTGTTACATCTTCTACGTGAGATCCATTAGCGACAGATAGTAAAATGATGAACAAAGGATTAACGATCCTAAGTAACGTCCAAATAATGTTCTAAACATTTTTAAGAGTCAGTTATAAGCAACAAATAATTGTTGGCCCTACTTCTACTTGCTAAAACATTTTTATTATGCTACCTAATATTGACGTTTTAACAAATTGACTTCTATAAAACATACATACATGATAAATAACACGGGTCAACACGAATTTTGAGTCTGCGTTCTGTACCTCTGATTTTGATTACTTATGCCTAACTAATTAAAGAAAAAATATTTTAATCTATTAAAGTTTGCTTTTGTAGTTACTACAACGAATTTTTGTTTTTTATGAAAGAGCCCTATTTTTTATGTAAAAGTAAAACAGTTATTATATGTAAAAGGAAAACAGTATTAAATTCACATTTTTTTATGACTTTAATTATACAAGACGGCATATATAAACCCACAA
>JADANM010003811.1:1570270-1586740 GCA_026213755.1 Eurema hecabe | reverse complement strand
CTTGGTATTTCTTCTGTGTAAGTTGGAACTTTTTCGTATGAGCCCCCAAATGTAGTCGCCCATCATGTTTTCATTATATTGTCCTTGATAACGCTTTTCAAAGTTCATTACATCTTGGTGGAAACGTTCTCCTTGCTCTTCCGAATATGCCCCTAAGTTGTCTTTAAAGTTATCCAAATGAGCATGTATCATGTGGACTTTCAATGACATTCTGCAACCCATAACTTTGAAGTTGTGAAGCATATCAGTAATAAGCTCCGTGTAATTCTCTGCCCTTCTGTTGCCAAGAAAGCCATTAATCACTGCTTTAAGACTGAGCCACGCTTGTTTTTCGTGGATACTGAGGAGCTGTAGGAATTGTTCACTGGCCATTATTTTTTTTATTTGTGGACCAATGAAAATACCAGCTTTAATTTTAGCCTCTGACAATTTTGGGAAAAATGATATTAAATATTGAAAGGCCTCAGAGTCTTGACGCAGAGCCTTTACGAACTGCTTCATCAGACCTAATTTAATGTGCAATGGTGGCATTAAAATATGATCGGGCTTCACAATCGGTTCATTTTTGACATTATGTTGTCCTATTTGAAACTCGCTCCGTTGTGGCCATGAGTGCTGCTGGTAGTGAAGTGCATCGGCTCTACTGTCCCATAAACAAATGTAACACGGATATTTCGTGTACCCGCCTTGCATTCCCATCAGAAATCCAACCATTTTGAAATCTCCTATCACTGGCCAGGCGTACTCTTCATATTTTAAAACTTGTAGCATCATTTTAACACTCTCGTAATTTTCTTTAAGCATAACAGAATGAGCAAGGGGAAGAGATGGAAATTTATTTCCGTTGTGAAGAAGAACTGCCTTTAAGCTTCTTGTAGAGCTGTCGATGAAAAGACGCCATTCAGAGGGAATGCAAGGGATTCCGATTGCTTCAAACAAACTTTTCACATCATTGCAATAACAAAGTCCGTCTTCTTTTGTAAAGAATCCAGAAAATGTTTTATGACGTGTTCTTTGGTCACTTATTTTAACATCGTTCTTGAGCAAATTCCATTGTTTTAGTCGTGAAGCTAATATTTCTGCTTTAAGTTTAGGTAGATGTAAATCTCTTACTAAGTCATCAAACTCTTCTGAATTAATTAGATGTGGTTCAACAGATGGTGATGTGATCACGAACTCACTGTCTCCGCTATTACTAGATATTTGTGATAGCGGTAATTGCTCTTGTGCTTTCCGCTTTGGGTTCGAAGGCACAGGGAAATTTTCACTGTGGGGTACTGGAGCAGACGTTGATGGTAGGTTTGGGTATTCAATCTTTTTGGCATTTTTACCAGCGCGACGCTTTCTTGCATTTACTACACAAAAATAACAATCATGTATATGGTCACTTGGTTCCCTCCATATTCTTGGTACAGCAAACTTCATACTTTTTTTTTCTCCACGGTACCAGGCTGCAAAAAAAATTAACATTATTTAATAACGAATGACACATTTAATGTGTGTCAGAATAGGTATAATTATATAAATAAATTTTAATGAAAAGTATGATGTATTTTCTTACCTTCTAAAGTATTTTTGCAGTTACTACATGAGAAATGTGGTGCCCATACTTTATCTTGACTTCGCACGGGTAAATTAAAATAAGCTTCATAGGCTTCACAAAGCCTTGTATTTGACGACAAACAAATTTTTTTGGCTCTCACTTTAATGAATTCGCCGCAAATATTACAAAAGGAGTCCACGGGATTTTTGCACTTTTTGGAAGACATTTTAGGCCTCCCGACACATAAAATACGTTATTCCTTTGCAAAGCGCACGCGCACACTGCCGTTGACAGTTTGTCACTCCCGCTAAACACCTACAGCCCCCCCTACCCCTCTCCTGTATCTTCTATGCAACGGCTTCAAAAAAAACTGCTTAAATACTATAATATTAGTTTTACATTGTGTAAAGGTACAAAAGCAAACTTTATTTATTATAAATAGAGTTTCTGCCGTTTTTTCGATGTCTACAATCAGAAAATAATCACTAAATAACAGACTCAAAAAAAAAAAATTTTTTTGTTGACTTGTGTAATGATTGTGTACAGGCAACTACAAAATTATATTCAAACATAGAATTCGTTAAAACACTAAAATCTTAACGTTTTAAAAGAGATAAAACTGTAAAATTAAGTAGGTACCAAATAAAATTTAAGTTTAGGATGTATTGTAACATATAAATATATTTTGTTATGAGATTAATTATTATGAGAGAGTTGAGAGTTGATCGAACATGTTACCGATGAACAACTAAATACATGTAGTACTTATGTACCTACTAAGATAATTTATAGTACCGAATATTAGAAGTATTTTGAATATTTAATTAAAAGATAATTTGATCACTACGTTTATTTAATCTATATATAGATTCTCAAAAAGTGATTGAATAAATATCTGTGGCCCAATTTGTCTCCGTTGACTGTCAAGTGTCAACTTTATGAGTGACATTTCTATGAAGTTTTTATTTACAAATTAAATTGATTGTATCAGAAACTCAAGAAATCTTGTAACTATTTCGATTTTACTGTTAAATAATACTTTTGGTGTAAAATAATTATACTGAAAATGAGCTGCTTCGAAAATATAACGCTGCCCAGCTGCGTCTGGTTTGAGAGTGGAGAAAAACGTAATATTCTGGCGTCCATATTTTCGGGCCTATTGGTATGTATTTTGATGATTCATTTCTTTTACTTAACACCATTATAAATTTATTAGTAAAGCATCAATAAGACATCGAGCTCAAAAAACGTTAACCAATCAATAATTATGATACATGAAATTAAAAATAGACACGCTCAAAGAAAATATCTGAGATTACTAAATAGCTTTCACTACATACCTCACTTAATAACGACTCTTTGTTTTGTATTATTCTACCACAACTAAAACTACTTAATTTCTTATTCTCAAATTATTAACAATTCTACCAGTGTCAGATTACAATTAGATTGCTTTTATAAATTAGATATACATAAAAAGATTAAAACCACATCTTGAGAGAGAAAAATAGAGATTACTGTCTGTAGTGTGAGCTCATTTTTTCAATATTGACTGTGACAAATTCTATATCTGATCTAAATGCGTTTTGTCTATAGTTCTTCACAGGCTGGTGGTTCATAATTGATGCGGCATCAGTCTACCCCGGTGAGCTACCCAATGCTGCTCATGTATGTGGTGTGATGGCAACATTATCTCTGCTTATGGTCAATTCTGTATCCAATGCACAGGTAAATAATAATTATTGTTTTGTTGAATAGATAAGAGCTATTAATCTAATGACATGTTGCTATAGAATTTACTTGACATATCAGAAGACTAGCCATTCCCCGCTGTTTTACCTGTGTAGTTTCTGTTCCAAGGACAACACAGGGATATAAATATCCTATGTGTTAATCCAGGATTTCACCTATTTACATAACAAATTTCAACTAAATTGGTTCAGCCAGTTTTGCATGAAACATACATCCATACATACTTTATATATCTCTCAAACTTTCCCATTTAACTTATGATATTTTTTTTATCTTTCTTTATACTGTAATAGTAATTTTTTTAATAGCTACCTCATTTCCTATATCTAAAAAAATCTATGTCTTATATATAATGATTTATTATAGTTAAATCATTACACATAATATAATTACAGGTGAGAGGAGAAACCTACACAGGTGGTTGTATGGGACCTCGTGGAGCCCGTCTCTGGCTGTTCCTCGGTTTCGTCGTAGGTTTTGCGTCACTCATTGCGGCGTGCTGGATCCTCTTTGCTAACTATGTTAATGCAGGTGTGTATAACCATGATCTCCCGTTAGTCTCCTGTTTAGTATACAGTATCATATTTTTTTGTTTAATATCTAATCATAATTTTTTTTTTAAATCTTAATTAAACTTTGGAAAAAAATATTTTTATACTCTTAATTTTACTACATTGTTTCCTTGTTCACCTCTTATTTTATCTTTCTCTAATATTACTATGTATTCTTTTATCTATCTATGTATGTATGTATGTTGTGATATTCTCTTATGCACTTTATATATAGTACATTTTTGCTATTTAGTCTATTCAAATAACTTTTCATCACCACTATTGTTGCCTGGAAGATATCGCTTCCTAGCGATAATGCCGCCTTTTGATAAATTTGATTTTAATGTTTGTTTTGTTTATGATAGATATATCAATAGTGTTTTTATTTATTTTTTTTATTTAAATTCCAGTCAGGATTTAGTTGTCACTTGCTTTGGTGATTGTTAGGAACTTGCACATAAATTTTTTCTATCAGCCTGACCTAGTTAATCTGATGAACAGTAAAAAAACTATTTAAAATCAAGATTGAACTTTTATAAATTGTGTCTGTATGTACGTTTGAAAGTATAGAGCTTAACAACTAAAGGATTTTAAAATGTCACCGTAAACTCTTAAAGAACACATGTGCCAACTTTAAAAGAAAACTATAACATCTGTAAGCAAAAAACTATAAAAAAAATCTATTGTACCATACAATGAACAATTCCTGTAAACATACTAGACTATACATATGTGATATACATGTAACAGATTAGCCCATAGGAAGACATCTACAATAACTTGAACCTGTCTCAATATTAACGCAATAATTTCAGGAAGCAGCAAACACACATGGCCAGGAGTGAGCCTGTTTCTACAAAACGCATTCATATTTGCTGGATCGCTTGTGTTTAAGTTTGGCCGCACTGAAGATGTTTGGGGATAGACTAAATAATTAAATTTCTATTAAAATTTAAGAAGAAACGTGAATAGGCATAAGCGGTGAGATTTTCTATGCTTTAAATTAAGTAATGAGTATAAGTAGCGGCACGAATCTTTAGCGCTGAACGAAACCTGCGCAGAAGTCAAAAATAAGGTATCGAGGGGACGGTGCGTGATCATCGGGTGCGCGAGTGTTGATTGGTTGTCCCAGTCGTGTTGTCTTTCTCGCACCAATACGTCAATTACGAGCGCGATTCTACCGATGCGCAGCTATTCTCGTCGAGCGCTAAACATCCATGCCGCGACCTATTAATACTGTCATTGTTTTGTTGTCAAATTATTCCAGTATGCAATAGGTTCTATTCTAATAAGGGTTTCATAATATCCATAATTAATCTTATATTAACTAGCTGGCCAGATATTTGTTTACACTGCACCTCTCTGTCTTTTAAACTTATGGACTACACTAAAAAATAAATTAAAAATATACTTACCCCTTTTTTCTCTGCATAACAACCATCTTAATTTTTTAAAGAAAATTCTAAAAAGAGAGTTATTGAAATAGCTTCAGCTGTTATAAAGTTTTGCATTTAGAAAAACATTTGTTAAAAAGAAGAAAAGAATAAGTTGCTAGAAATTGTAATATTATCAAAGGATTTAAAAATTAAATACTCTAATTCAAAACAGGATAACAAAAAAAAATTAATTGTTTGAAATTGGTATCATACTATTTCCTATGTTTTGTTTTCATGCAAAATAAATTAAGTTTTTTCATTGATAGTTGAATTATTGCGGTAGTAATAATATTTTGTTAATGTTATATTTTCCGTAAAAGATATTTTTCTTTATATTACTTGTACAGTCAGTAAAAGGATTAATGAAACATAATTATGGTGAATGGCTATTGAAGTTGTCACAAATAAAAATATTTTGCTGATTGTATATACATAATATATCTTATTAAATAAAGATCTTAATTAAAATTATTTATATCTTATTTTGTTTTCTTTTTTCAAATTTGGAAAATTCCAATTCCACTAAAAACGCTGTAATTGATTCAACATTCAAACAATCAGATAGCTGATAGTTTGTAAGAATGTTAGTATTAACCAACATTTTTTTTAAATTATCCTAATTGTTTGTTAATAACAATTGCAAGTATGAATTTCTTGTTCTCTCGAAGAAATCACTATTTTTGACAATGAGGACCAGTAGGTATACCTATAAAATTCCTAAGTAAGTTCATGTTTGGTGTGGAAAGTAGTAACTAGTAGGTAAAGCAAAGCCTTAGTATTAAATCAGCACCATAGATAATTAGATATGTAATATGTTTTGACCTTTTTGATACATGCAGATAAATAACAGCAGTTTTTTATTTAAGAAATATATTAACATCGAAATATAAATACTATCTTATCTAAAAATAAACATTATTCAACTGTGAAATAAAGTGCATTTTATTTTTAATATGACTACCATACATGTAATTATTGATTCCGAGGCGTAGTGACTTAAGTACGTCCATTAAATAAATAATTTTTGATCATAAATATAATGATAAAATGCATAGAAAAATAATATGAAGATCGTGAATAATTGTTTTTATGGCTTTTTTAACACTAGCAATCTGTATATTATGTCAAATTTCATATGTCAAAAATATGAAGAACTTGTTACTTGATACGCAACGTTTTTTTTTTTAAATAAACTTATAGCATCCTTTATTAATCAATTCAGTAGGTATGTTTATGTTTCTGCACACAAAATATTTTACTCATCCGTTTCGAACTTCCCTAATACCCATACTTAATATTTAAAAGTCAAGCGTGTTCTTTCCATCGACACATGATCTCCCGCCCTGGCCATTTGGCAGACATATTTGATTCGCGCCACAATTTCCATTCCGATACTGACAGACGTTGTTGAGCGCTGGACATTCCTCCGGCGCCACAGACACACCATAGAGTCTGCGTGACGCAGTAGCTATAGGTACTTGACCCTTTTTCTGAGTTGACATGTCTATGGACTCAATTTTTAATCTGTGAAAATAAATTGTTCTATACTATGCAGACATCGGTATGCTTATTACATTAAGAAGATACGAAAATAAGATCATTCAAAACGCGGTTAAGATTAAAAAAACTTTGCCTTATTGCTTTATAATAAATTATAAAGAAGAAATGTCTGTGAAGGTATAAACGCTAAACTAAACTCTTACATTGATTTAAATTATTAGGGAAAAATTACTTAAAAATACGTTAACATACATGACTTCAATATTTCTCTATATTATTACTCACGTTTTCCAGTCAGTCCAGTAAAATGTATCTCCATTTATAGCCAACCCAAACGGATAGGAACAGTTGGCAGCAACGACCTCTCGTTCCAAGCTCTCAATACCCACGCACCGTATGCTAAATAGCCCAGCATCGGCGTAACACAGGCGATCTCTCACCCAGTCAATGGCTAAGGAGTTCGGAAGTTTCACATCGGCTTGGTCCAAAAATACCCCGCGTTGGGTACCGTCCATATTAGCCCACTCGATCTTAGGCCCCGAACGATTCCAGTCGGACCAAAAGATTTTGCTAAAATAAAAACAAATCATAGAATCACTTATGCCTCATTACATTAAAATTCCTATTTAAATCGGTTCTACAGGGCAAAAGACAACCAACTAACTTACTTGATATACATATCCAGAACTTTACCTGGCAGTTGAAAATGGAGATTTATTTGAACGTATCTCTGAACGATAACAGATTTATAAGCATCGTAAATACAAACAATGTAAGCGCATTGAATAATTATTGTACCTCCCATAAATAAATGTTAAAAATTAGCTTACCCTCTTCCAGGATGAACAGCAATGCCACGTGGATTGTAAATACCCTCCTTTGAAAATAGCACTGCCCTTGTCTTAGTGTCTAAATTTGCTACCTCAATTGTGAGTTTCTTAGAATCAGTCCAAAATATGTTTCTACCAGACCAATCTATAGCGATTCCCTCTGGTGATTGAACGTCTAAAAACAAAGATTATTAAATATTTCAAAGCGTAAACTGACAACATAACAAAAATGTCCTATAAAACAAACCACAATCCACATGTATTAAACTATTTTCCGGCATTCTAATGCACTTAAAGGAAATCATCCTTACCAGTTGATAAGAATTGTTCATAGCCAGATCCATCATACCACGTCCTCTTAATTGTATTCCCAACAACGTCGCCCCAGTAGATGTGACCTGTTAGGCAGTCGACATCCACTCCCACAGCTATCTGATAGATGGCGCTGTTAAACGGCGTTGCGAAGTCTCTCGGTGTCACCTTAAATGGTACTCTATACACTGAAGCTCCGTCACTCGCCACTAAGAAATTACCCGATTGTCTGGGATTTAACTCACATATACTTCCATTACCATTGTACCCAGTGTTACACTCGCATTCATATCCATCACTAGTTTTCAAACACGATGCGTGAATGTCACATAAGTAAGGGTTCGATCTACAATTCATTTCGGGGGCACAATAGTAACCATCACCATCATAGCCTTCGCGGCACACGCATTGGTAAGTTTGACCCCCGCCGAAAGGAGTACAGACGGCATCAGGGCTGCAATCGTTTAGGACATCACACGTTTTTCCCACAGGAACGCACTCTGCAATGCCTTCGCCCTCGTATCCTTCATCGCAATGACAGTAACTAACACCGATTGCGTCATCAAACAAACACGACGAGTGTTCAGCGCAAACGGCGCCGTTGCACAGTTGCTTGTCAGGTATACAAGCGTCGCTCTGGTCTTTCATATAGCCTTCTATGCATTGACAAACTAATTCATTGGTATTCAGATCTGGTCGGCATTCAGCATTTCGCTCGCAGTCAGAATTGTTAGTGCAACTGAAGTTTGGTCTGCAAATGTAACCATCTCCATGATAGCCTGAATCGCAGACACATAGAAGGTCTCCTGCAGCGGTATCAATACAATGAGCGCCAATTCCGCACGAGCAACTGGCGCCGGTTCTTTCTATACACTCGAAAGCATCACCCACGTAGCCTTCTTGGCATTGGCACTGTCCTTCTTCCTGGTCACCAGATGTGTACACCTCCGTTGCAAACAAACATATTGCATTAGGTGGACAGTCGGTATCTGTGCGGCAACGTACTGAAAACATAACATTGATTCATTAGTAATATCCCAATACACATTTTGAAAAAAAATTATAAAAATAATTAATGAATATATACTTGATGTATCGTTATCGGGTGTTGGAGTTGGCTCCTTAAAAGAGTTAATCCGGCACAAGTCGTTGTCTCTTTCATCCTTGAAACTGGAATAGCCTGGAGGGCAAGTACAGCCAAAAACATTACAGTCTGGCAATACATAGGTTTCATTGTACTCTGACTCTGATGAAATCGGTATGGTTGTTTCTAAAGGAACAGTAGATACGGTTGTAGTTTCACTGACTTGTGGCAGAGTGCTGATGTTCTGCGTACAATATTCACCGTCACCAATGTAACCTGGATTACATTGGCAAGTGTAAGTGTATGTAGCTTCGGATAAAGTACAATGTCCGAATGGAGAACAATTTGTGCAGTACGCTTTCCAACATCTTTCTCCATCACCGGTGTAGCCAGGATTACACAAGCAGAAGGGGTCTTCCGCAGGATTTTCAATACATTGCGCGTTCGGATCACAGACCTTTTCTTTGCATCGGGATCTTAAGCTGCATGAAACGCCGTTACCTTCGAATCGTTCTCGGCATCTGCACTGGAAAGTTCCTTCGAGATTAAAGCAGTCAGCGTTGATATCGCAATTGTGTGTTCCGGCTGAGCATTCATCGATATCGATACATTCAGAAGCCTCACCATATGTGGAGACAGTAGTGAAACCGGGTTGGCATACACAAGCAAAGGAATCGTCTTGAGCAACACATGTGGTGTGAGGACCACAAGTGCTTTTACCCTTGATGCAAGGATCCTCTTGGCCTAAAGGTATTATTTTATTAGAAGAACCGTATCTCACAATATTACTTGTGACTTCATATCCTAAATAATTTTTAACTGCCTTTAATATAACTGGAACTTTGTCTGCATCAGCAAATGGAGCAAACCTACACGTGCTAAATGAAAACGTTTGTGATACTCTTTGCGAGTACTTTTGTCCTGTGATTTTGTTAGTAAATGTGCGTGTTGATGTACTTTGTATGAGTCCAGCTTCTACCGTAGTTATTTGCTCTTCATATTCTGTTATTTCTAATCTACTTCCTTTAGGAATAGTTGGAATCGTTCCGCGTAAATCTGCTTCGAGTATTATTTGGTCAAACACATCATGTCCTAAATATTCTTGTTCAATAATGACACGATCGTTAGAGTCTGGGAAATAAATGTCAGCTGTATGATTGAATTGCGCACCGGTGAGTTGATAGCCATTTTTAGCTGTTCCCGATGGTTTCGCGAATAACCAACCGACAACACCGCCAAAGACGCTTAAGAGTTGAAGACTACTGCCTAGAGTTAGTGGGGCTTGAGACAAAGCTGTGTAAGACCGTCCTTCTGCTACTACAACATAGGCTTGGAGGTCAACGTCATTAAGGTTGACATTGTTTAGAACGCCTTTAAGTTTTCCGTGGACCCTTAGAGGCACGTTGGCGTTAATGCACGACTTTCCGTTGCCATAGAAACCTTCGTTGCACTGGCAGCAAATACCGGCGGAGTAGTCCAGGCATCGGGCCTGAATGTGACATACGCTGGGCCCACTGTTAGCGCACGTGTCGGATTCTTCCTCTATCTCTATTTCGTTTTCATTGTACTGATCTGGAACCGCAATTGTTTCGTCAGGTAGAATGTTCCCAACGCGGTACACATACTTGCCAGGCTCATGGACATTGGACCACCTGTAACAACAAATATTTTTATAGTAAAATTTATTTTAACCTAAATTTAAAATAATGCTTTGAGTTTATTGATATATCATCAATGATCATTTAATAAAATATTATACATTCTTGTACCGGATGCCTAATTTCACCCAAATCCGTTCAGTAAATTTTGTGTGAAAGAGTAACCAACACATCAATGTAAAATCATACACAAGCGTTTGCACTTTTAACCTTATTAAGGTCTTTTTACTAAGTAGAAGATAACAGGCACTTACGATACAATGTTTCGTATCTGGTGACTTCCAGAGCCTCTCAGCGTGAATACTCTGCCATCTTCAGCTATGAAACCAGCCTGGGCTTTTGCGTCGGGCAAACTATTTGGTTTAGTTTCCGTCTGGATCCATTGGATCTCACGTTCTGGGTACAAGAGCTCCACGAAGCTCTCCGTGCCATTGCTGATAACTGCTATTTGAAAACTGTTCTTTCTATTCTCTTCACCTTCGAATGTAACATCGACCCAAGTAGCAATGAATACGCTCGTCGGTTTGAAGTCATAATAATCACTGAAGGCAGCTTGAACGCTGTCTGATGCTTTGGTAATAAAGTAGGTCTCATTAGTCTCTTGGTAATAAACTGCTCCTGTTACTGCAGTGTTGATGTTGGCGTAGAAGGCGGCGATGGACGGGTATGGTAGAGGAAATTCGGCGTTCAGAAAACTTGGGAAGTCGGCTCTGAACGAAATTAGTCCATAATTGTTGACCTGGAAAGATCGAAATTTAATTATTTTTATAGAATTACCTAACCTCCAAGAATGGAGGGAGCATTATCTTCGTGTCTATCTACATATTATATTCAGGCGTTGATCTATTAAATGGTAAAAAGTCAAAATCTATCATTTGTAATACAATCTTCTGGCGATGTTGGAGTTGGAGTCACCATAACAATAGCATTTATAAAAGAATACGTCTTAACAAATGATTTAAATCCTACGAAAGTTCCTATCATCCTAGAAACAAGGTAGCCGGTAAAATAAATTTTAATTGTTTTATTTAGCACCAAGAAATATTAATAGTTATCATTAGGTAGGCTAACGGTGTGACCCCCTTTAGATAGTCCTATCTCTCAAATAAAGGTCGGCGTCTTGCTTCACGTGAGATAACATACCATTCCTTACATAATTAGTTATTAAACATCATATTTTGCATCTTCAAATAATATCTTTCATCTTCACAAAAACTAAGAAAAACTGTTTTTTCACCAGTTCCTAATCAAAGTCAAATATAGACAAAATAAAGTATAATTAATTAGGTATAGTTGATTTTACGTAAATAAAAAAATAATATTATTATAACTTATATTCCATCATATAAATCAAGTTATTACCTTTAGCATTACGACACGTATATATAAGCTTAGCTATCTCATATTTACTTATAATTGTGCTATCTTATATGCTTTTTCACGAAAATACTATTAAATGGATTAGATTGAGTTTTGAGTCATTCTGGTAGATAAGACCCTTTTTTATGGGGGGAAATCCTGTTGCGGATACCGCGTCCTCCTGAGGGGAAAAGGGGGTGGTTATGTCGGACTCGCCAGAAAGGCCCCACCGACTAAAACCCACCGGTGTTCCGTCGCGCACACTTTCGAGGTGGCGGACTTGCTGAAGACGCACGCAATCGCGAGCAATTTTAGATTAGACCATGAACATAGTACCTAGCCTCCTTTTTTTTTTTTTTATAGTGGGGAAATCCTCATAGGATACCCATGGACCTCGGGGAAGGACCATGGGTTATGTCGGACTTCTACCGACCAAAACCCCACTGTTAATCGCTCCGCCGCAGAGAGTGGGGATCCCGGGCACCTTTTCAGACTCTTCCGCGAAAGTACCTAGCCTCCTAGCCCAGTATTTCCATGGGAAAGAAACTAAGCAAATAATATCACAATTAAGGCGAATAAACAAGCGTCATTATCGAAAAAAAAAATTGCAACCGAAATTTTGCACGCTCAGTTATAATATATGACACTTGGCGATAATGCAGTTTGCAGCGGAAGCGTGCGTTGGCGCATCAGATAGCGCGGTCATTGACAACTTTGTCTAATCCAATGCGATTTATTAAACGGTAATTTTATTATTATTTTTAGTAGCGACTTGCCCCGGTTTCGCACGCATATATAATGCATATCCTTCTTGAATCAATATATCTAAAAAACGCGTCAAAATACGTTTAATAGATCTAAGCATACATAAGGACAGACAACGGAAAGCGAATTTTGTTTTGTATTATGTAGTGGTATTAAGAATCCTTAAAATGTATTATATCGCTAATAATATAAACCTACAAATATTTTTGTAACTGTTTTACACAAATTATAGGTACTCTATGGATTTATTGTAATTCGGCATACCATTTATACTAAGGGTATTTTTATGTATAGATTTTCTGAGGTTAATATTATATAATTCTGTTCTACTTTTTACTTATATTTTTTACTTCTACTTTTTCATTTTTTATTAAAGAACCTTCTTTCTCTCAAATCGTTTAAAAGCTTGATTGAAAGGGCAGACGTTCATACCAAAACCGTAGTATATATCCCAATACTAAACCCTGAAAATGACTAAGCCATATATTATAAAATTCGTGCATTAATTATCATATTAATGAGCTCAAACAATACCATGGAAACTAGGAAATAATTAAATTGTTTATTCCAATTAATGGTTTTTGTTTATTCAACGTTCATTGAGCCCGGTCGATGATCTAATTGTAACGATTTAAATGTATTTCAATCTTTGACACGTGTTGAAATGGTATGAATAAAAGATTCGTGTTAAATGTCACTAAGGTACCTACATATTTTTGAAGAATGGTATTTTTCTTATTGTTATTTAAATCATTTAAGGTAGCGTTTCCTTATTATAATCGGAATAAAGGATGTAGTCGCACTGGCAAAAATAATTTATGTTATTTAAAATCGTGTATTTCAAGAGAAATAATGGATAAGAATCCATACTTCCATACTAAAATTAATATAAATGCGAAAGTCTGTCTGTCTGTCTGTATTTCCATCACGCTAAAACTACTGAACCGATTAGAACGAAATTTGGTACATGGATGGTCTAGAGTCTGGGGAAGCACATGGGCTACTTTTTAATTGAAAAAAGGACTATAACGGGGGAAGGGGGGTCAAAGTTTATATGAAAGTACACGCGGACGGAGTCGCGAGCAACAGCTACTTTTTTCTATATTCCTAATCCACCATTCGCGTAAAATGTACTAAGTAATATTAGCGCGAAATTTTGAAGGGATGTATGGACGATTATTACTTTTACACTTTCACTCCTGAATGGATTTGGTTATTATTTGTTATGCTAGATTTAGAGATGAGACCGTAGCATAGGTATATAATACTTTTTCCGGTATTGCTACGGGAATAGGAACTTCACGGGTACATCTGAACAGGGCTAATAATTACTTATGTGGTAGTGTTCTAAAGAATAATCATAGTTCTTTATAAAAATACTAGCTTTCTTGGTAGATAGCTACTTTCTAGGTAGATGATAATTTTTAATTAGTATTTTTGTTTCTATCGGTATACACATATCAAAATAATGACGAAATATTAAAAGTCATAGAACTACAATGACTTATGCAATATTCATAAAACTACAATAACTTTAATGTTATAGGTTTGATAATATGATTGATCAAAAACTTTATTGAGATCATTTGACCACTCTGGTCTTTCTAGTATTAAGCGTCCTAGCAACCCACGAATTCTTCCGCGTAAAACGATTCCATTATTTTTTTTTTTAATTTTCAATAAAACTTTATAGAGCATCGGAGCTGAGAAAGGTTTTTTTTAAATTTTGAAGGAAGAATAGTACCAACAAAACGGACCTATAGTCTTAAACCCTTTCCTTCAGAGCAAAAATAACGTGTAATAAAATGTAACATCATTTTATAAATAGCTTTACTTTGAACACTACTTAGATACTTATCATTAAAAAACAATAGCAAAAACTGATTTCTAAGAGCGAGTTTTATACCGCGTTGTACTTATATTATCATTATGATTGTGTGACTGTCAAAATTAAGCTTAAAACAGTACTTATTAGCTTAACGAAGCTTCTAGATTCGTATATATACGCACTATATGTACTATATATTACATACGCACTATATGTACTTACTGGAAACGTTGTCACTTATAATAAAATACAATTCGACTTGGCTAAATCGGTTGATAAATATTTAATAAAATTCCAAATAAATAACATTAAATTAATTAAAAAAAAATCCTCATTACATTTTTACGTACGTAATTAAATCCTCTAGATTACTGATTACCTACACGTAAAATCAAAGAGCGTAATTATATCTTGTATCTTCATTATACGTCAACGTATATACATTCTATCCTTAAAGTTAAAATTTCGGTACTTACAAAGAGGCTCTCATAGGTATCACCAAAGAAGACAATGGGCACGTTCAAGAAGATCTCAGGGGAGGCGACATCAGCCCCTTTCGGTAGTACGGCGTCCTTAACTCCGTACGGATAGAACTGGTCTCGGGTAATCGCGTTGGCTGAAGCCAGGCATAAGAGAACGAGTGCCCACATCTCGGTTCAAATACACACTAATTTATTATTTGACACGGGAACGCGCGGGAACACGACCGCCGATTTGCATATCAATTAAATGACGCTAATTTGGCTTAACCTAATTTTTTTTTATTTAAGTCGTTTTATGCTTTCATTCACTAGTGATTTAGAAAAAATGTTAAAAAAAATAAAAATGTATAGTAAATTGAACTTTAAACTAGTAAGTATTTCTTACGTAAATTGAAACATGAATCTAAGTATTAAGTATACATACATACATAATATATAATAGTCATGATATATTTTATTTGTGGGAAATTTAGTAATTAGTTGCAAAAAATAAAGTAAAATGAAGTAATTAACACAAAAATTAACTTATTTTATATCATCTTTTACTGTTTATAGAATTTAAGATTTGTAGTTTTTAATTTACTTAGGTATCTAGAATCTAGATACTTATATAATTATAATTCATGGAACTCTTTAGTCATTTGATATTCCTGTTAAAATTAAACTATGGAGCAACACAACATTTTACGATGGTTCAAATGAAATCTGGGTTAATATCCTGTGACAACCGCTTCTTAAGTTTGTTTTATGACTTAACTAGTTCTGGCGACATATTCGTCTGCTAAAAATCATAGCTGACACTAATTTACACTGTTCAAGTTTCTTGCCTCTCGCATATAATCAAATTAAAGCAATAACTTACTTGTAATTTAATATACAAACTTTTTCTTGTAACTTTTACTATCTGTACTACAATATTAATTTAAGTAAATCTGCCATAGCTAATCTGCCACCAGAAGCGCGCGAAAGCATTTTGCAATTACTAATCAAATTATTCGTAAAAGCTCTTGTAGAAAAACTTTTTACACAAATATAATTAGTTACCTACATACCAAAGTAAAGATCTTGTATTCATATCGATATTTTAAACATTAAAATAAAATTTGTATGACAGCGATGTTGGTTACAGATTCATAAATTGCTTATTAAATTATATCATCTTTATTATCTATCATATTATCACATTCTAAAATTATACATAAGTTCGCTCTAAGGCTTATTATCAAGATAACCTCACCGCACAAACGATTTTGTATACAAGAAGAATATTCTTTCTAAATGTGTTCGCAAGAAACGAATATCAATATTCTTTGTACTTTTTATATTGTATATATGTCGCAGGCGGATTGTATAATCCGCCGTATTACATT
>JADANM010003811.1:1549713-1569380 GCA_026213755.1 Eurema hecabe | reverse complement strand
ATGATTTTTTTCATAAATAGCACAGATTATGTTGCTTACACAGAAAAAAAACGGAAACCGAAAGGGAAATATTTTGTGGGAGCACATTTTCAAAACAGTCATAAAATATAATGATTACGATACTTTAATAATTTGAAGTATATAAACAGAAAAATAACTAATAAGAAAACAGTTACTGTTATTTAAAATGCTAGAGGAAACTTCGCACTGCTAATCCTTGTTCAAACATTCGGAAACAAATTACAAATTAACCAACTAACATATTTATTTGTATTTCGTAATGATGTTTACCATTTGCTGACTCGTATTAATTAATTATTGTTATTGATAACAAAACAATGTGAGTCGAACGGTTCTCGCGAAGCCCATTATCTAATGTACTTGACTGTCCTCATTACTGACAGTTGGTGTTTCTAAATAATTCCCCTTATAAACAATGAGCGTACGTACTCGTAATTATAGATAAGTTTTTAGCCACAACACCGGGATAAAAAGTATCTAACGTCTTAATCCAGGGTTTAATTTACATGTTTGCTAAACTTCAATCAAATCTATATAATTTCCATCAATAATATTACTAATTACGTGATTACTGGGCTCATGAGTCTTAACATCTTATGACTCAAAGTGGGGAGCGTCGATGTAGTGCGCCCTGCCCGGAGCAAAGTTCTGGGTAGGACTTCATTGGTAATGGGCTGGCGTTTCTCTTACCATCAGGAGTACGTCCAGCTCGTCTCACCACTTCATAGAATAAAAAAAAACCAAGGATTGGCTGACACTGAAGTCGACTATACTTAACTCGTCAACCATAGTCTATTGGCTTTTTTATGGCTTGTTTGATAGTTTGGATCGTACTCTCTACATTATTCACCAGATTTTTAAAATATATGTCATGACGTCACAGTTATTTCAGCACACTCACTGCAACGTAGCTATTATTTTACTTGAATACACATACAAGATAGTTATTTTTTGAGGCTTTTCCTGCCCGAAAGAACCAAGCTTAAACCATGTCTGAAATAACTAAATTCAAAAACAAATTTGTCTGAAAATGCTCGAATGTATTTTGTTGAAGTTACGACTTATTTTTCATAAGTAAACTGTTTCAATATAGAAAACAACAAAATATGTACAATGACTAACTTTGCATATTAAGTGCAAAATTGTCAAAATCACTGAATCGCTCGGTCGGCAACCTCGCTGCATTCGACCCTGGCAATTTGCCCCGAAGTCTGATAAACAATTTTTAGTGTTTATATACAAATTTCCAAATACTCAAATGTTTATTTTAAAACAATATATTTGTTAGTCTTATAAATGTATTAGAACCGGTCATTAAAATTGCGTTTCATATATAGGTAAGTAAGGCAGGACTAAGAAATTTGCGAATCTTACGTTTTTATCAAAAAAGTGCCTTCGTTGTATAATTCTTAGGTTAATGCCTCTGTATAAAGGAAACATATAAAATTCAGTATTTTATTTTATACCTTCTATTTTATTTTTAATCTAACAAAGAATACATTCTAGTATTATAGACCAGTTCATTACGCATATGCTGATGAAATGTGTGACTATTTAATTGATCATTAATGCTAGTTTCGTACATACTTCAATCATCCACGTAATATTTTCGGCGGGAGCCGTGGAAAGCGATGACGCCTGACTTTTTTTTTCTGGAACGACGTTTGTAGTATGCCATGAACGTGTTTTAAATTTTTGCATTAATATTAATGATGAAATCAATTAATTACACAATTTTCATGTGTAATATATGTATTGCACGTTGCAATTTTAAATGTGCTTAATAAATTACGAAAACATGCTTCATCACGTTTAAATTATTGTAAAAATAATAACAACACAATTTCATCATACTTACAACAATAGTTTTTTAGTGTAATCTATATACATAATATAATAAAAACGTAACGAGACGCTGTCTGTACATGGAAGATATATGAGAAAAAATATTATAGGAGACCTTTATTAACGCAATAGAACCCAAAACAATGATTTTTGGAATTTTTGTCTGTTTGTCTGTTTGATGTGCACGCTAATATCAGAAACGGCTTATCCTATCTAGATGGGGTAAGCCGTAAGGGTTCAATGATATATTGTGGTAAGCTTCACTTACCATTTAGTGTTTGATTCATGACAATCGGTTGATAAATAAAAAAGTTATGGCAATTTAAAGAATCAGGTTGAACTTTGCTGAACGTTTGTTGTCGCGGGTTTTCAAAAATGCTGCCCAAAGCCACTTTTCTACGCGGGCGAAGTCGCGGGCACACCTAGTATTAATATAAACTCATATTCATATACCTCATATTATGATTTTTCTTATAGGTTAAATATTATTGAAATGATGATGAAAAAAGTATATTTACTTATATCAATAGGGAAATCGAATCCTTCACTAATTGTACTAATTGTAGACGATGGCCTTTATTATTTAAAATTAAAACATAATGAATGCCTTTCATTCATAGCGTAGATATGAATGAACTATAAAAATTTTGTAATTCGTAGATAAGTCTTATAGTGAATATTGTTATCAGTTTTAAATTGAATATCATTATTCCATTTCTTTTAATATTACAATTTAAATTTAAAAATAAATTAAATAAATCAAAATAATAACAATTTTGGCGGGAGTCATAGTCAGTGCCAAATAAAATAAAAAATTCGGTGTACTTATAATTTGTAATATGCCAGCAAATAAATATGTATATTTATGTTATTTGTAGAGATGCCACGAATAGTGAATTGGCCGAATACCGAATACCGAATATTCGGCTACGCTGTCGGCCGAAGCGCCGAATATTCGGTGCCGAATGTTCGGCGTGAAGTACATGCTTAATAGCGGTGCATTAGCTGGAATAAGACGAAAGAGAAGTTGTTTTTCTCGCTGCGTTCGCGCTGCAGGCGACGCAAATATGTGCATGCAAATATTGTTTGTATTTGTTTCGTTTGCGAGTAAATCGGGTCACGGAGCGCTTTTTAGTATATAAGTAATACGTAAAGTGAAACTTAATTACTGTTTTGCTAAGAAGTTTGTTGACACTTTTTTCGCCAAATGGCTTATAAAATGGATGATAAAAAAAGTATTTGGCTTTTAGCATTTTTCTCAATAAAGATATCTACTATAAATCACACATATCACTGTCATCAGAACTAAAAACGGTCAAAGGGGCGACCATTCCCTCGCTTTATTACATTACGGCTAGCCGTATTGAATAACGTATGGCGACGAATACATTCTGGCGGTTTTTTACTCAGCCGCATTCAATACGGCAGATCGTTGAAACGCCGCTTTGCAAAACGGCCCTGTTTTGTAAAACGGCTAGCCGTAATGTAATACAGCGGATTATACAATCCGCCTGCGACAGCCCATATTGGAATGTTAGCGTTTATAGTGAGAGGTTAAGAGGTTATTTTCTGAGGCTGGTAACGTTTACGATGATAAGCGCAATCGTCTGCGAACAAAAATGCCGAAAAGCTCGTTTTTATCCATCACAACTTACCACTGATTAATTTTAACTACTAGAATGTTGTAATTTGGAAATAGGTACATAATTTTGAGTAAAATAACGTGTCTTTATTTAGATGATTTGCTATTCGGTATTCGGCCGAATAGTACGTACTATTCGGCCGAATACCGAATAGCAAAAAAATGGCCGAATAGGCCGAATACCGAATAGTTGCCGAATATTCGTGGCATCTCTAGTTATTTGTGTTGAATTTGTTTTTTTTCTGTAATTTGGCGCCGTCTTTAACGCGACGTGTGAAATTAGAAGCTATCACATTTCGAAATAGAAAACTGTCTTCATTAAAATTTATTTTCCGAAAACATGTCGTAATTCCCTTTAAGCACGTATTGTGTAAATAATTGTACAAGTTATATAAATAGGGCAGTATGTTAGCGTTTATGTCAATAAAGTGCATTGGACGCCGATATGCAGGCCAGAACGTTGTTTTTCTTTTGTTTACAAGTTTTAATCTCTAAGGTAGGTAACGGTAAGTCGAAGATAAATTGGTGTTGAATAAATTCCGTAGTAATAAGTATAAAGATTAAAGAATAACTAGAAAAATATATTACTATACTATACTTCGATTTTTGAACTTGTATACCGTTGTAAATACTTAATTATCCTTTATAATTTTCATTTGTTTTCTGTTATAATAATTACAACATATTAAAATCAAAATATTTTAGTACAAAAAAGGGAAGGGAATGATAGGTTTTTATTTTGCTACGGAAACGGTAGAACCGGTTTATATATTTAAAATTTCCCTTAAATACACTTTTCAGGAAACCTGCGCCTACTGCGGATATGGTTCTGCCAATGTGCCGAGATACTACGAACCTTACTTTCCTGCCAGAGAGCCAGTTATCGACTTGGCACCCACTGGCACGTTCAATAGACGTTTATTTTTGGAGAGCTTCGCTGTTCCTGGACCTATGATAAGCATAGCATCAGATGGCTTGGTTATAAATGGAGCGGTGTCCATCTCTGGTTCCCTGCCATTCCTTGGCACCGTGGCCGTGGGTGGAGAGTTGCCAATGTGTGGCAATGGCATCGTGCAATTCAGTTCCAATAGCGATCTGATTATGGAGATGCCAGAACGAAGGAGTTTAATAAACCCGTATAGTTTATTTTCCTACTAATAGCTAATTATTAACTGAACAGCTTTTTTTGTAAAATTTGTTGTGTTGATTAAATTTGTAGAAAAATTTTAAGTGTTTTTTACTTTCGTTTCGTTACATTATAAAAATAATATGTAACCTTATCTTGTGGGTCAATTCAAAGTTATATTTTAAACTTTCTAAGTAATCAGATATTTGAGCTGTATGTCGGGAATATAGGTATAAGAATATAGTCCAGTAATTCCTGGTATTGGCGCGTTCAGACAAAGTCTTCAGCTGATATTAATGTTTAAAGTTATATTATTGACATTTGTCAGTGTACGGAACTGGCACCGTGCAAGTCACATCTGCCAGTAATTTGTCATGCCAGGAGAACGAAATCAATAGACACGTTTACTTGATTTCCACATTAGTATGCAATTCAGAATATTGTTTTACCTACATGGTTGTCTGGAAGAGATTCTTCCTAGTATAAGGCCGCTAATGAATAAATCAAACCTGTGTATTGTTTAAATAAAACAATCCGTACAAATATACAATAAATCTTTATTTAATAAATTGATAGTTTTAATTAATAAAATATAATCTCATAAAGGAATGAAGTTACAATTATAATTTTTTCTTAAAATATATTTTTTATTTCGTCATTAATATTTCAATCTACAATAAGGCTCATTTTTATTTATTTCAATACTTTTGCGTTTATACGTTTTAAATGAAGATTATTATTTAATAATTTGAGTATTTAATTTTACTGACTTACTGTATTCTAGAACATTCTAATTGTAAAGATTTTGTGACGTCATAAGAATAACAGCTAAATAATTGTCGACCTCTAGGAAAAATATGGCAATACCTACATAAAAGCATAAAAAAGCAGAGAACATACGAATGAAACAGACTAATAAACTCTTTAAAAGCCTACAAAAGATCTAAACTACTAATATATCGTAAAAAGTGCATTAAATGCAAAGGTTTAGTGTTAATTAAAATATATACGGTCGAATTGTGAAACCTCCTTCTTTTATTGAAGTCGGTTGACGCTTTCCATTTGTAGTTCCCGCCAAAATATAGAAGACAGATAATAAAGTGATCACAGATAATTAATAACAGTATCCTTCGTTCTGGTAACACCACTCCGGCTCGAGCGACTCAGTTTTGATTCCCATACGCATCAGCCGTTCTCTGTAAATATTGTTTTTTATTAATAAAAAACGATTTTCCCTATTTTTGAGAGTTTTTGTAAGTTAATATGTATTTTTTATTTCGATAATATCATAATGTTTTGTAAAACGGCTAGCCGTAATGTAATGCAGCGGATTATACAATCCGCCTGCGACATATTATATACCATGTGTATTTGCGTGTGCCTATGATGTGTGTGTGTGTTCGTAATTGTGTGTTTAAGTGCGTGTGTGTGCGTACATGTGTTAATGTGTACTTGGTAATGTGTACGTGTGTGTGTATTTGCGTGCCTATGTGTGCGTGTGTGCCTATGATGTGTGTATGTAAGTGCGTATGTGTGTGTATGCACGTACCGCACGTGCAGCACGCGTCGCTCGGCGGAGCGCCAGCCGGCGGCGGGCTCGGCCCAGAGGCGCTCGGCGAGCGCGGCGGCGCGCGGCCACAGGCGCGCGTCCAGCGTGGCGCCGTCCGCCTGCTCCGACCACAGCGCCGCCTCGCCGCCTACACCACACCACACATATTTATTTACTACCTGTGCCCGCGACTCCGTACGCGTGGACTTTCATATTAACTTTGAGCCCTTATACAGTTTTCTTTATTATTAAGATCCTACGAATCAATAACCATGAAAATTGGTTTAGCCGATCTCGAGTTATAAGTGTTGTAACAAACCCGTATTTGTTTTATTATTATACACTAGATGTGCCCGCGACTTCGCCAGCGTAGAAAAGTGACTTTGGGCAGCATTTTTGAAAATGCCTAACCCGCGCCAACAAACGTTTAGCGAGTTCAACGTGGTTCTTTAAATTGCCATAACTTTTTATTTATCACCCGATTGACATGAATTAAACACTAAATGTTAAGTGAAGCTAATGATATCAATCAATACATATATGATTGATATCTATCTATACATATAATAAAAACGTAACGAGGCGAAGTCGCGGGCACAGCTAGTACATAATAATAATACTAAATCCTTCCGAATAATTAGTTAAGGAATTATTTTACACATATACATAACTAATGAGCAGTAACGCTACTTTTGCGAATTGACTAAAATGTGTCTTAATTAAACTCTTTTGTACACATTTAAAGAACCAAAAACAACACAACAGATAATAAAACAAAATAGTAAAAGAAGACATTTTGTTTTTATGGACTTAGAGACCACTTGTAATCTAAGTCTTAAATATTTTTTTACAAATTGAATGTCTAATTATTTAAGGAGTTGTCATAATTAAATTCTTTTTGTTAATCGACATAAAAAAAAACAATACAAAAACAGATAATAAAATAAGACAAAGATATATATTCTTATTTTTAGGGGCTTAGAGTAAACTCGCAATGTAAATCATAATTATATTTTTTTTACAAAATAAAATGCCTACTTATTGGTAAATTAGGTACCAAAATCTGTTCCAAAACAAAAATAAATGTATTCATACATACATTTAGTTATTTTCAAACTGTATCGTAGAACGTGTTGTTTTTAGTTTACTAATACCAAAACTGATTAAATCCATAACAAAATACTTACCAAGAATTTGATCTGCATATTCGTGGGCCATAGCCTTAGGACTATTGTCGTACACCTTCTGCCAGCCGATGTACGGAGAACACCAGTTGTTACCTGTTACAATTTAAATTCAATAACAAATATACAACGTGTAATGCGTGATATTCAGAGGCTCATAGATCCATACTAATATTATAAATGCGTAAGTAACTCTGTCTGTCTGTCTGTCTGTCTGTTACGCTTTCACGCCAAAACTACTGAACCGATTGTAATGAAATTTGGTACACAGATGGTCTAGAGCCTGAGATAAAACATAGGCTACTTTTTAACTAAAAAATCGGTTATAAGGGGGAGAAAGGGGAAGTTAAAGTTTATATGAAAGTCCACGCGGACGGAGTCGCGGGCAACAGCTAGTAGTCTATAATACAAACATATTTGAGATTTTTTATTTCATTAATTCATCAATAAAATAGATAATATGAAAATCAAAACAAAAGTGTTACATCACTTTTCGAATTCTAATGACAGAGACAGCAGTATCTTTTTCAATAAAATGCATTGTCATAGGGTCATGCGGTCATTGACACGTAACAGCTGTTAGCTCTAAAGTGATGTCGTAGCGTTGATAAATTTAAATATCGATATGCTATCCAACTATGCTTCATATAGTAACACTTTAGGTTCGTCATAGTATTAGAACACTTTTTTAAACAATAATATATTCTCTACTAATAATAATATACTTTTGCATATGACTGTACGATTATTTTGTCTTCTATCTATCATATTATGAATCCTTTCACAACCGGATATAATTAACTTAAAAAAAAGACAGACTTCATGATATTACCTATTCAACAAAAAATAATCGTTCAAATTGGTTTATAATCGGCGGAGATATTGCGTATGAAAAAGTTCATCCCCAATTTTCCATTCTTGGGGGTTGTTGTTTTTTTATTATTAAATTTAAATGGGACCACCCTTAACCCACCTTAGGCCGAAAAAAGTTTTGTTCAAATCGGTTCATAATTGGCGGAGTTATCGCGTAACAAACATAGAAAAAAACATACGGGTCGAATTGAGAACCTCCTCCTTTTTGAAGTCGGTTGATATCATCTTAAATTCTATTTTATGAGAAAAATCTTTGCAAATGTAGCGACCGCTTATCATGCGTCGAGTCTGAATCGCGCTTACGATATTTTTTCGAGACTTAGCATATATACAACTTCTCGACATCGAACCATTGGGACCTAACGGCCAGTCACACAAATATCAAACAATAAATAAAATAAATCGACTTACCAGAACCAACCCAAGCTCCATAACCACAGTCAAAGTAGAGTGCGTCATAGTTGGACATGATGAGACGATAGCCCTTGCCCAATAAACCCTTGATTTGAGGATCTACACCTGTCGTCCATACCTGAACAAATTATACATTAAGACCCCTATAAATATTACAAATATCACCTTATTTATAGTACGCGTCATTTATGTTTAGCGCTGGACGAGAATAGCTGCGCATCGGTGGCATCGCGTTCGTAATTGACGTATTGGTGCTCAAAGACAACACGACTGCGACAACCAATCAACGCTCGCGCACCCGACGATCACGCGCCCCGCGCGCCGCGCCGCTACCTCCATACATTCTTTTTGACTTCTGCGCAGGTTTCGTTCAGCGCTAAAGATTCGTGACGCGTACTATACATAACTTTTTTTGTTCGTCTGTCTGTCTAAACAAATGTTGATGAAATTTGACTCAGAGATAGGTATTATGAACTTTATCATGCTGATATTTTTTTTGATCTTTTTAGCATTTAGTGTCGCAAAATAAATAAAGTTATCCATATAATTAAACTTATATAATTTTATATGACATCACGCTAAACATTTAGATTGACGTAATAGCACATATCATATGACGTCACTTGCCAGTACGATGTCGTATTGTTGAATTCAATTCATTAATCAATATCTTCTATAACTTTAGCAAGTAATTAAATAAATTTTTTAGTGTTTATTTACAAATAATTACTATAATTACCTGAATGATATAGTCATCCTTGTTGAGGAAGTTGTCGATGTGCGAATAGTCTGTCAATGTGCTGGTCCATAGTATGAGAGGCAGGCGTTTGCCGAAAGCCTTAAAACAAACAATAAACATATTTATTGTCAGGTAAAAATTTTTTGGAACGATCGACGAACTCTTTAACTTATTTATGAAATAGTAACAAATAACGATATAACCTGTGTAACATACAGAAAGATTAGATACATCATACATTTTATCCCGGTATTGACACGCCTGCGAAATTTTTCATTTTTTAACCGACTTCAAAAACAGGAGGTTCTCCATGAGTCTGTATTTTTTTTATACCTCATAACATGTGTGGTGTTGAATTGATCAGGAGGTTTGCCTGAAGTCACCTTATATTATGGAAGATATAAGATATGATATATTATTCTCCCAATTATCCTTAAGTAATTCCACAGGAAGTAGAACAATTATGTGTCTAATTAACCAGAAGAACGTAGAGCTCACCTTATAGGCTCTATCCTGCGCCTTAGTCTGGAAGTAGTTCCAGAGCTTGAGGAAGGAAGCCTTGTCCAGGTCCCAGCGGTTCTGCACCATGAACTGCTGGATCTCCTGCGAGGTGTTCCAGCAGCGCTCGCTCACTTCGTCACCGCCCATGTGGAAGATGTCAGGTTGGAAGACGTCTGGAAATATCATTTATTTTTAATTTAATTTTTTTATCGTCATAGGGACGTTACATTTGGACATTAATTATTAAAAAAAAATAACTCCAAGTATACGAGATTACCTTTTTGCTAAAAAATCTACGAGAAATTCGAGAAATACGAATATACGGCATTTTTTAACAAAAAGTACAGTCAAATACAAAAGTTGATAACCACATTCAGACATTTATAAGCCTTGGACTTCGTAAAGAAAATTTGTGTTAACTATTCGACGTAAAGAGCACATTTATAGCCCCATAACTCTTTATGATTTGTAAAGTGAGCATCAATTTTCGTTGCTAGGCGTACGTGTACTTACCAGCCATGTCAGAGTATATGTCAGCTAGAACGTCATACAGCTCTTCCCTGACCGGGTTGAGTTGTCCACACGGCGGCTCCACGCAAATAGACGCCCATGGCTCGGCCTGATATCATATTTATGGATAATATAATACTAATATAATATTATAAATTTAAGTTATTTGTATGGAAGATGGCTTCAAATCTTTTCTATCGATTTAATAATTCCATGCTTAGAATATATTTATATCAAATTGATTTAATCTCATTAAATTGTATTGAATGAATCGAACTGGATCGGACCAAATAAAACTAATTTAAACAGAACAAAACGAATTTACACTCAAGTGAACTGTATTTATTTGAACACAACTGAACTTAATTCAAACAATTAACCAAACTGGATTGAATCCAATTAAACTGTATTTAATAGACCCAAACTGATACCAACTCAAGTGAACTGTAACTGTAACTTTTGTGTAAGTAATAAATTTTATAAACTAAACTGAACTGAATCCAATTGATTAATTTAACTGGATTAAACGTAACTGAATTGAACTGACTTTGAAGCACACAGTGAGGTCGGTGTCCTGCCAGCCCTCGCCGACGTGCGCGGGCGCGTCGAACTCCGGCATCACGCGCACGCCGCGCTCCAGACCGAACTGAACTATTTCTTTTATTATTTCTGGCGTGTATACCTGCAAATATCATCATATCGTCATATTATTTTTTTATATATACATAGCGGTCGGACAAATGAGGAGGCGAGCCACGTGATAGAAAGTGGTCATCGCCGCCTATTAATACTTTTAGAATTTAACAGCTCCGGAGCGGAGTGCTGACTTGCTTTTAAAAAGATTGTTTTAAGGTTTTCATTACTTCAAAACCACATGAATTTGATATAGATACAGTTGAGACAAATTCTTATAAATTAGTTTTAAAAAGAGAATTTGGAAAGATATTTTTGTACGTCTTAATAGCTGGCCTCGAATTTAAATGTGAATATTTTGAAAAACAAAATAATCTACATATTTAGATGCTTTCTAAATACATATTCTATTTGTTTAATCGGTCCTATTTTTGGAAAATACGATTAAGTTTTAAGTCCCACTGAATTCCTTACCTTGCTCGGGGAGTAAGCGCCATATTTAGTAAGGTTGGGTCTGCGTTTCGACACGAAGGGAAAACTCTGACTGTCAGTAATGTGCCAATGGAATGTATTCAATTTAACGGCTGCCATTGCGTCTGAAATAAGAAAATTAAAAATAATAATAACTCATTTAAAGCTTATACTCGCATAATAAAACACAAGTTCCAAAACATAACCAAACCACAGCACTTAAACTTCTGCAAAGGTGCTTTCTAATCAAATGAACTGATTATTATTCTATATTGAATTGAAGTTATCTGAACTCAAGTCAACTGAATCGAACTGATTTAAAAACAGGTATAGTGATTCAACTGAATCGAACTGGATTGGACTCAACTAAACTATAGTTAAGTTTTTTTTTATAACATAGGCAAACGAACAGGCGATAATTGTATAAATATAAAGTTAGATACTGTTGTGTAGAATTAGCAAATTTTTGGGACAATTTATTTTTCTATTTCAATTATATGTACGGAAACCCTCAAATATTAATAACTTTACCCGTTTTAACCACATTTTCCACTGAGTCGTTCGTCGTAATACTGTGATGACTTTTGATTTGAAAGCGAATATTTTATACCAATACTAGCTGTTGCCAGCGACTCCGTCCGCGTGGTTTTACCCCCATCCCCCTCTCCCCTTATAACCCTTTTTTCCAGTTAAAAAGTAGCCTATGTTTAATCTCAGGCTCTAGACCATCTGTGTACCAAATCTCATTACAATCGGTTCAGAAGTTTAGGCATGAAAGCATAAAAGACAGACAGACTGACATCGTTACTTTCATATTTATAATATTAGTGATACGTACTATTAATACTCATACTCACTAATAGTAGCCTTAATCGTATCGACGGTGAAGTAGTTCCTAGCGGTGTCGAGAAGAATACCTCTGTACGGATACACTGGTTTATCCGTAATGGAGACATCTCTTACCATCTGAAAGATTTTATTTTTGAATTTCATTGGTTATCTTTCTTTTGTTTCTTTCTACTTCTTTTACTCTTTTTGTACCGTTGTCATGGAAACTAATTCCAATTAGTACTGTTTTTAAACTAAAGAGTTATTGTCAAATATGGTGTTGTTGGGAAAATAAACGCAGAAGAGAAATATGCAGAACAGAATTTATTGATATTTTGTTTATATTAAACTGTTAGTTCCATAGCGTGCAATGGAAACTTACAATAAAATTTAAACTTAACTAGCCAATACTCAAGTTAAAATAATATTTATGTACGTCTCAAATTAACTTATGCCGGAATACTGAAAGACAACTTAAATTTAAGTACAACTTAAACCGGTCCGATTTGACAGTTCGCCATACAATTCCGTCAAAATTACGAGTGTTAAGGCGTCCTTAAATTTAATTTGCGTATGAGTATCTGGCTGTTAGTCTCACAGATGATAACATTTTGAAGTTAAATCATTTTAAATAAAAAAACATACTTATATCTACGGTCGAATTAAGACACCTCCTCCATTTTTTAAAGTCGGATAAAAATATATGTAAGTGGGTTTATTTGCCTATAATTACGTGTAATCTTTTGAAAAATCTATTCAATTATTTCGAAATGTGTGAAAATGTTAAAATGTTGAAACATTTAAATTACAATTTACAGGTATAAAAATAGTTTTGTATCGTAAAAAGAATTTCAAAGACAACTCAAAATAACAGAAGTATGTAAACACTTCATAGATAATAAAAATCGATCATTTTTAAAACCGTAATTATTGATATTGTTAACATATTATACGCGTTAGTTCGATAAAATTTATGAGTTTTTAATTATAAGCCTTCTGATACGAAGTTTAATTACCATAATATGGGCTGTTAAATGCTCTCTACATTTAGGAAAATATTACTATTTCAAATTTTTATGACTTAGAATTCATTGCTTAACTGAATTCATTTCAAAAATATTAAAAAGTTATCCAATAGTCTATACTTATATTATAAAGAAGTAGAGTCTGTGTGTTTGTTAAATTGTAAGGGGTAATCTCGGGATGTACTAAACCGATTTTATAAATTCTTTCACCAATAGAAGACCACGTTATTGCTGAGTGTCATAGGCTATATACAAAACCGAAAAAGGATTATTATTATGCCTAACGAAGTGGGCTCGGGACCGCTAGTAAATAATAAAATTAAAAATCCCAAATGTAACTGTGCAACATAATATTTTAATAGGTTACATTTAATAGGATCCAAACCAATCTAGAAAAAACCTCGTGAAAAAAATAGCGTAGATGTCAAAAGTAGCGCCTCGTAAAAAGTATTTTGCCCCCTATCATATAAAAAAAAAGTAGCCATTTCAAAATAAAAAAAAAAATGAGCATATAGACTAATGATTCAAAAAACGAACAAGACATCAATTTTCAAAACAGAAAACCAAAAAATATACCAAACGAAATCCCATTAGACTAACCGAAAAGGGTCAACGTTCATAAATATTGGTGTTTATCAAACTTATTATTTGCTTCGTTTTTTCGTTGAAATAAGACGAGACGCGATTTGCATAGCCTTATGGTAATGTGATGTCGGCGAACTTGGACCGGTTCTAGCTTGTTGTTGAAGCTATTTAGTGACATTGTAACACGAGAAGAGACATACGCATGCACATAGACATTTATAAAGAATAGACTTTTCACCTACCCTTCCTTTATTTTGTATCGTTTTGTTTAATATTCTGGTTGCCTGGAAAAATTACTTCAAGTGCAAAGGCCGCCTTTTACACTTTAATTTAAAGTATTTGTCTGATTTTTAAATTTATTTTGTGTAATAAAGGGTAAATAAATAAAATAGACCAGTAGTCCCTTAATAATCGGTCCATACGTAAGTGAAGCCAAAACTGTATACATATAAGTGTAAAAAGCACATTCTTATACTCGATGACACGCACACAAGGCCACTAATAATGTTGCTGCTATAAGAAATTTACCCTATAAATGGGGAAAAATATAAATGTTACGAAAAACATACCAATTTTGATTCAATGAACTGCAGCAACGATTTATGTAACTAGACAAAATTGTCTACTTTGAAATGGCTTCACTTTGCGTGCTCATATTGCGATGTGTTACTATTCTATACGTATGCATTTATTATAGTCTTACAATAACTAAAGATACCTAAGGCTGTGGTAATATTATTTTAAATATTTCGTAAAAACTTCATTTTTTTAATTTTAAACATTTTTATTAAACATAATTTCTAATGATAATATAAGACACTATTATCATTAGAAATTATAGAATAAATTATAAAGGAGTAATGGCCGAATAATTATGCTAATATATGGAAATTGGTAAACATATTAAGTCTAAAATATCACATATTCGGCAGGCTGAACTTCCATATTTTACGCGCAAATAAAATAAATAGAACGAAGGATATTTTTGACTATATAATATAGAGAAGATATTTGGTGTAATTTTGTTTATATTTTGAATTATTTTAAAGAAACGAATGTGAATTAAAGAGCTTTATAATACTAGCTGCTGCCCGCGACTCCGTCCGTGGACTTTCATATATATTTGACATAACTTAACGGATGTATGTAGTTCCACATTTTTAAATAAAGTTTTCAGTTAAAAATTATTTTAAATTGTTTATTTACTCTATTAAGTGCCTTAGAACGTTCCGATTAACAAACATAACTCACCGTGATCAGTTTAAAAGAGCTTCAAATATCTATAAGGTAAACTTACCACAAGATGGTTCCTAATATCGTCAAACACGAACAGCTGCGAGAGAGTCTCCAGCCCGTTGCGAACGCCGAAGAAATTATTTCCAGTGATTGTCGCATTGATCTTGTCGGTGGACACCGCGGACGCACGAATCGTGTAACTCTCGTCCATGTCCAGGGAAAATTCTAGAAGAAAACATTTATTATTCTCGACTAAATGTATGTGTGTGTGCTTATGTGTATATGTTACAGTTAAAACTAGTTAGTAGTTAGAACGCGTTTTCCCTAGTTACAACTAGTTTTTACTTCATGCCTTTGTTAATACTAATTTTAACTTATATTATATTCAGTCAATTCTAGTATTAACAAAGGCATTAAGTAAAATCTAGTTCTAACTAGGAAAAACGTGTTCTATCTACCAACTAGTTTTAACTGTAACATATTTTACATATACATACTAATCGTATGCAACCAAAAAACAATCAGATATTACTAAAGGCGCTAAAATTGAAAATACACAATATATCCGTTTAATATGAAAAATAAGGAAGGTTTGTTAGGTTAGTATATGTATGTTTGTAGCTCTTTCACGCTAAAAGTACTAAATTTGGCTGAAGTTTCACATACCATAAGTTTAGACCCTTTATTAACATAATATAGGATCATACCCCTTAGCACGGAACAAAAACTACGAGTGAGTAATAAATAGACAAATGTACTGGCTAATTCTTTATCCTTAGTTTATGTTGGTAGTAAATTAATAAAAGAAAGTCGATTAAGTTACAACACTTCTAACTAAGAACTCAACAACCGTATTGTAGGATCTGTTTGGAAGAAAGACTGCCTCTAAAATGAAAGATCAGAGGGAGGTTCTTCAAGCAGTCAACACTGAATGGCCGGTCGTAAGACCCAATGGTTTGATGTCGAGAAGTTATTTATATGCTAAGCCTTGAACAAAATCATTAGCGAGATTCAAAACATAGCGCATTAGTAGCGTTAGCTGGTTGTATATTATTATATTATGATGTATGTTAAGCCTTAACAAAATCATAAGAGCGATTCAGAACTCGGCGTAGTCAGCAGTAGATACCTATTAGTAGCGATCGCAAGACTTGAACTGTTATTAATGAATAATTTAAAACCTGAGACCACGAAGCACATCAAGTTATGTAAAAATAAGCAATTTCCGAGTCCTTGAAACACGATAAAGTCATGAAAAGAAATAGAAATAGTTACTGCTGTCTATACTCGAAGAAAATTGTCTGAATGTAAATTACTTTGTTTAATAAGTCTCTCGCTTAGTCTTGTCCAAATTCGTTATAAAGAACGGCTTGGAGATACAATATTCTAGAAAGTTCAACAATTTTACTAAGACTTTAATAAAAAACTTACTACATAATATAATGATAAGTATTCTTAGGCTTCGAAGTAGTATGGCTAAGTAAGATTCCTCAATAAAACATTATAATAATAATTATGTTTAGTGCGCGTCATTTATGTTTAGCGCTGGACAAGAATAGCTGCGCATCGGTAGAATCGCGCTCGTAATTGACGTATTGGTGCGAGAAAGACAACACGACTGGGACAACCAATCAACGCTCGCGCACCCGGCGATCACGCGCCCCGCGTGCCGCGCCGTTACCTCGATACCTAATTTTTGACTTCTGCGCAGGTTTCGTTCACCGCTAAAGGTAATTGACGGTTACTATACTACTAACATAGATTTTATGTCATTTACCTTGAAAATAGAGCCTATGTGGTTTCTTGCACTTTAATTTAGAAAAAGGTCACATTTTCCTTCGGATTTTAGACGGAATAACCGGGGCTCATATCGTTAGTCATATCGTTCGTCGGGGCTCATGTCGTTATCTAAATATATATAATTCAAAGGTGACTGACTGACTGACATAGTGATCTATCAACGCACAGCCCAAACCACTGGACGGATCGGACTGAAATTTGCAGTGCAGGCAGATGTTATGACGTAGGCATCCGCTAAGAAAGGAATTCCCGAAATTCCCACGGGAACGGGAATTGGCGGGAAAAACCTTATGTATCAAAATCTAAACCGCTTAAGTTAGAAGCTTAAAATTTGGCATGCACCTTATTAAACTTTAACGTTAGTAGCAACAGGATATTGTAAAATTCCCACGGGAACGGGAGTTAGCGGGAAAAAACATTAGTATGAAAAAATCTGAACCACTTACGTAAGACGCTTGAAATTTGGCATGTAGGTACCTTATTAAACTTAAAGGTTATTTGCAACAGGATATTGCAAAATTCCCACGGGAACAATCTAGGAAAAAAGGATTATAAGGGAGGAAAGGGAGGGTCACAGTTTATATGAAAGTCCACGAGAACGGAGTCGCGAGCAACAGCTAGTATTTTAATATATTCCAAAGAGGCATTATACCCATTAAATCAGATATAGAACCATAAAATGTATTAATATGGTTAATATGCAAATCAGATATAAAATCCCGAAATATTTATTCTCGTTATGTTAATTCATATAACTGTAACCATAAAGCATTCAAAATTCTATCGGCCGGATACTGAAACGCATTCAAAATTCAAAACGTTCCAAAGATACAATATCGAACTGTCAAAATTTTGACAGATTCGTTTTATTATCTGTCAACAGTTTGACAGCTTTCTATTGTTATCCATCAAAGTAAATTAATAAACTCGAATTTAATTTTGGTCGATGTTTGGCTGTGGTATTGGAAGCACGTGTTGCTGATTGCCACAACCAAATGTATACTACTAGATATTGGCAAAATTGTGGTAACCAAGAAGAAGAATTTAATTTGCGGGCATAAGTGCTCTAAAACATGCTTTTATTTACCACTGCAAAATAAAAATAGTGATTGTGCTATTTTCTATTCCACACACTCATGTTGATATTTGTATTATGCATCAAAATCTCAAACACAAAACTTAGCATTTGAGAACAATGACAGAAAGAATTTGGGCTTTCGAAACAAAGAAGATATTTGGGACGGCGGCCGATTTCCGCGCTACATTTGAATACGTCTTATTCAAATATAATGCAACATATTCTAGACAAATTTTCAGAAAGATATGTCAGACTTTAAAAAAAATTATGTTTTATTATCTGTATCACCGGATTTTGCGCGCGTTATTAGTCACTTACGCCTTTTACTAAATAGCCTATTAAGTACTGCTTAAAAATATACGATTTGTATGTTAATGTAAACTGCTAAAAAGCATTAAGTAATTTTACATAATGTACCAATTTTAAATTTAATACATGGGTAATTAATATACCTAATATTTAAGTCCTTTAGTTGGCTACCTACTTCGCGGAAGAGTTCGCTAGAGTACACGTGACTCCGTCTTAACGCGGGACAGTGAAACACCGTGGGGTTTTAGTCTGTTTGAGTCCGACATAATAACCTACTTTATGCGTAAGCATTTCCTCGCGGAAAAAAAGACTACTACAAAAAAGTGTAGTTAAACGTCAACTAATTAAAATTAACTCTCAATAGTACATTAGCAAACAGAGCACGTTCGATTTATTTCTTGAGTTATAAGTTTGACAATCGGAACTCGTAAGGCCAAGGCCTTGTGAAAGTGAATTGATTTAACGAATAATAATACTTCGAGTATTGCATATTATGAAACGACACTTTGAAATTTATTGACTTTCTTTCGGAGTGAATGTATCGAAACCAATAGGTATTTTGTTCAGTTTTGCTAGTTTGACAAAATATACGAGACATAACACAATTGATAGCTACTCTTGAAAAAATCTGGTACAAATAGTAGCTATGATATTATTATGTTCCAAATTTAAAGTCCATTGCTATATAGTTGTTTTCATGAAAGACTTAAAAAGCTCACTTACGCGTACATAATATTAAACTAAACTATTTTTTAAAAGTTCCTTAAAATAAAAGTCTAAAGAACACACTTTTCGCCTTTGCTTACTATATTTTGTTATGGAGCTTATTTAATAAAACTATATTTTAATTTTAGAACTATGTTCCAACATATCTGTATATATCTGAGCAAAGCGACGAAAAGAATAATCAAGATAGTGAAAACTATAGTAATATAATTTATGTTATATTAGTCGAACCTCCTTGGTTTATTATAATGTTTAAATTCATACTTAAAAGAATTTTGACTGGCATTCGTCAGCTGCTATAAAAACGTCAGCATTGTGAAAATAATGATATTGGATAATTTGTATTAGAGCTTAATATACGCAGTTAGTCTGATACTCTGAAGTTTTACTTATTAAGAACCTAAGAAAGAGCCATCATGAAGCAAACAATCATTACCTCGGCATCACTACGACTACTACGACATGACTCTGCGACATATATGATGACTATAATATGTTTTACAACCAACAAAACCTCGATAAAAAACACCGATCCGAACCTTTGAAAGGTTAAGGTGATAAATTATAAAAGG
>JADANM010003811.1:1516578-1528510 GCA_026213755.1 Eurema hecabe | reverse complement strand
CTAGAAGTTGCAGAAAAGTAAACAGTCTGTCGTCTTCACCACCTATCCCTACATTCTTGCAAATAATCCGCAAACAAAAAGATAAACCTCGCAATTCGTTCAAAGTCACACACATTATCCAATAACGGTAATTGAGATAATCGCCGATTGTGTTTAAATCCAATTAAAGGAAGCCGCAGTAGTATTGTCGCCGATTCTTTGTTAGCATTGAACTGATTTACCGGTTTTACCCCGAATTACTTGTTTTTGACATTACTTCTATAATTATGACTGCTTCTATGAGCCCAGCATTCTAACTTTTCTAGTTTTATCCAACAAGGCGAGACTTGAGATTTGAATGCATTTATAGAAAGCCACAGAAGTATTGTCATCGATTATTTTATTTACCGTTTCTATCCCGCATTACTTGTTTTTAAATTTACGTCTATATCCATTTACGGTTCTATCATTACCTATAAATCTTTCCTATACAACTTATAAATAGAGGATTTTTGTTCTAGATAAGAGCACTCTTTTAAATATACACACTAGATGAATAAAAACGTTCCATTATTTAAATATTTTTTTTCCATTGAATGTAAATTAAGTTTTTTTTTAAACGCATAGAACTTGCAATTACAAGCAGGCTGGTAATAAAACGAGCAATAAACCGTTAAAGAGGTTTTAACAAGGTTATTAAAATATTAATAGTCCTAAAAATTGGTATTCAAAACACACTCACCATTGTAATATTAATAATAAATATATAACGTAAAAATAAAATTGTTGAAGCCACATTATCTGTAACAAAAAAAACATATTTTTTAATTTATCTGTAGAAACGTTAAATCTAAGAAAATACTAGCTATGCAGATAATATTATTATTTATAAGGCTACGAGCTAATTAAAAAAAAATAAAAAAACACAGTCAATTGCTTAGATTTTATATGTTAAATTTCAGTAGATACATATTTAGTATGAATGATACATACATAGAGCGATTCCTCAGCCGTGTTTAAGTACCATAACCTACCTCAACATTTATTTTGCTTATAGTTCAAAATCGCATGAAAATCTGTTAAATACTTATGCATGAATCACAAACAGTCAGAAAGACTCGGCGGAATAATCTTTTTTTTATGTAGGCATTTTTTTTGCTGTCACCGAATTTGAGTATTTATTTGCAACGCATTATTTATGATAACAATTTGCAAATGTGGGCTATCTCATCAATATCTCATGGTAAGATTAGGTTAGAGTCAACAACAAATACATTAAAATGAACATAATGTAGAAATTTGAGCGATTTACCTTCTCAGCGTTATATTTAATATGTATCAATACAAAATTAACCATTATTAAATTAAATCTATCGAAATGTTTAGACATAAGTCTATTTAGATAGATTGAAGACATAAATGAATGATTCCAAGTATCTTTTAAATAATAAAAAGGTATCAACGTTGTCCTTATTAATTTTGTATAAAAGGCCTACTTAAAGAAATCGTTTAAGTTTTAATTTACCTATATAGGTAGGTACATTAAAAATATTCCACTATGATGATTTGATTTGCTCTGACTACTTTTTATAAATTAATTTATAATTCGTCAATCCAACAATGCATCATAAAATTGCAGTTAAACTTTTCAACAATTCAAATTCAATCACAATAATATTATAATCCTATTCAACTATCGATCTTCAAAATAAGTTTTAATAATGGCAAAGTTAGTAACTACGTTTCTATCTTTATAATAATCTAAAATATTTTAAACTATTTTACTAAAAATAACATACAGTAAAATATTTAAAGTTTACAATAGCACGAAAGTTTCGTACTTACTTTGGATATAAATTTGACTATGTGCGCGTCCACTCAATTTCGCGAGTTCTAATACTTTGAAAATGTCAAGCGTGAGAACTGAGAACTACGAACTAAGACAAGACGAAAAGGTTCGAGTGACATCACTATCAGGAAAAACATTTGCAATAATATAGCCATCTGTTATTTGAACTTGAAGTTCTCGTTTGTTTTATTTTCTTTATTTGCCTGATCTATAATTTTAACTTTGGGTAGTTCAATGTTTATAAATAAAGCTTTCATATGTTATTTCTTTCAGCTTTAATATTTTCAAGGATTTATTTAATATTAAATATTTTAAATTTAGCACGACCTAGACTAGTTTAATGTATTATTTATAAAATTTAAAACCTTTGTGGAGCTATCACAAATCCATATATTTAAATAATCAACGAAAGTATTTGAGATTCTGCATATTTTGCAGTATTTTAAAGCTTACAGTTAATTATATACACAATAAAGAATTTAAACATTTTTGAACGTTATTTTCACATCAAACTGACATGACATATTCAAGCGTAATTTACTTGGCATTTGACAGATCACAGGTGACATTTGATGGCAGAGAAAGGGAAATCGATGAAATATTTATGCTCGAGAAAAAACACAGAATGCAACTAAAAAACTAATAAAAATCTTACATACCGTTAGTAGTTCACAATTTACTAATATGGATCCTGCTCTGTTGCGGGAGCGTGAGGCGTTCAGGAAAAAGGCACTTGCGACTCCGAGGTATGTTACATACTTGTTGAATGTTCGTGGTCCGTGTACAACTGATACCGTGTTCATAGCTATGTACAACTTTCGCCCGTCTCACTCCCACCCATTGCAATTATAAATTAAATCCTATTAAGTCACCCTATCTTGACAAATTTAACTATTAAACAAACTACTAGTTCATTTATCCCGTAATAAATCTCCATGACTTCATAGCTGGAGTCAAGTTGTATATAAAATTAGTTATTGAAGTTTCCTGCGGAAATTATAAATGCCTCATTGACTTGGCTAGGGAGAGTACCTCATAAAGAGTCAATTAAAAAATAAGTCTAATGGGTATACCATCTCTTTTTAACAAGATATTTTTAATTTGTTATAGAATCAAACTCACTGTACACACAAAATACCGACAAATTCATAGATGTTGGAAAGACAGATTTCGTATAATTCTGAATTTGTTTCTAATTTATTTTCAGTGTTGAAAAGAAGAAGAAAGATGAGTCTCCTTATAAAGATGACAGCAAAAAGAAATCAAAATCGTCGAGTTCTTCAGCAAGCTCTGCACCAAAACTGGATGCATCTAAGTAAATAGTTTTTTTGTTTATCAACTATTTTAATGAAATATAATAAAGAAATTTAGTAAATACTATTATATTTAAGCAACAGTAAAATTATCATACAAGCATAACATACACACTATTTTTTAAAATTTCACAATATATAACATAATATATTTAATAATAATAATAAAATAGCAACTATGGCTATTTTGTTAATTAATTAGTGCTGCTATGTATATTATGTAGCCCAGATAAAAACAAATATTTAACTTTTATACAATAACACAAATTAACAAAAATAATTTATTGCAGCTACAAAACAATGGCTGGCAGTTCTTCATACAGATTTGGAGTTCTCGCCCGGATAGTTAGGCACATGAAAGCTAGGCACCAAGAAGGTGATGACCACCCTCTCTCATTAGACGAAATTCTCGATGAAACTAACCAGCTAGATGTAGGAAATAAGATTAAACAGGTATTGCCTATATATACTCCATACTAATATATTTAAATACAAAGGTGTCCCTGTCTGTCTATATACAAACACACTTTCCCATTTATAATATTAGTATGCATGAGTGTTGTTATGTCATTTATTTTTTTGCAGTGGCTACAAACTGAGGCTTTACAAAACAATCCTAAAATTGAATGTTCTTTAGATGGAAAATACATTTTTAAACCTGTATTTAAGATTAAGGATAAGAAATCATTGTTAAGGTATGTTACTTTATCTCTTAGTTTTAAAACTTATGTATCATGGAAAATAGCAAATACAACCATAATAATTGTACTCTGCAGGCTATTGAAGCAACAAGATCTCAAAGGTTTAGGTGGAATATTCCTTGAAGATGTACAAGAATCTCTTCCGCACTGTGAAAGGGCTCTCAAGAATTTAGCTCAAGAAATATTGTATATAACAAGGCCTACAGATAAGAAAAAGATTTTATTTTATAATGATAAGACTGCCAATTTTGATGTAAGTATATTTTGACTATGAACCAGTTAGTAATTAGAGTAGCTTTCGCAGCAACTGGTTCCGGTTTGCAGAGTGGCTAGCTGTTTTAATAATTCATTGTTTATATGCTATACTTTTATATCACTAATATTAATGTTGGAGACGACCATAATGTAGCATAGACTTATACATAGATAATAAAATGCATATATTACGTATTATAATTTTAGACTATAAATGATTTTTTTTAATTTTGTCTATACAGGTAGATGAGGAATTTGTTAAGTTGTGGCGAGCGACTGCTGTAGATGCTATGGACGACGCGAAAATAGAGGAATATTTAGAAAAACAAGGTATCAAATCAATGCAGGACCACGGACCACGAAAACCAATTGTACCAAAAAGGAAAAAGGTGTCACAAAAGAGACGGCAATTCAAAAAACCCAGAGACAACGAGCATTTGGCTGATGTACTTGAAACTTACGACGATAATACATTGACTCAAAAAGGTGTTACTATAAAGTAAATTAAATATTTTTGACGTTAATGTTTTATTTTTACTTCCCACACTATTATGAAGTATTTACATACTTAGCAGTACAAAATTACAAAATCGAAGAAATTTTAAAGTATTTGTTAGTTATTTGAGTCAGACCATACAAATTATACGAAACATTGAAAGCAATTTTTCTACATCTCTACAGTTACACAAGCTCACAATTTATTTTAACAGTAAATTAATTAAAAAAGTATTTGAGTTTGAAATAAAAGCTCACTAATTAATTTATTCTGTATTCTTAGCTAATTATCAAATTGTTAACCGTCAATATATGACTGATGACATTGACATATCTCATTATTCTTGAAATGTAAATATTTTTATTTCTCAAAGAGACTATATTTTATTAAAATACATACATACAAATACAATAAGGATTAATATCAAGTACTTACGAAAGCTCATTGAATATGACAACAACACCACATTATTTATTATCATGGAGCGAACATTTAACTACAATTTCTAGCGGTCTGAGTTCGTTACAGCAGGTACTGTCTTTCTTATTTTAATAAATATTGTTTGCTTAGTACTATTAATTAATTAATTATTAAAATCTGTAAATATCACAAGCTATAACATTGTCAATTAAAAACATCTAATTATTAATTATGTATGGATACAATTAAATTATATCACAGTGGCTTTCGATTTATAATTTAGGGAATGTTTTAATATTTCTTTTTAAGAATGAAGACTTTGTAGATATGACCCTGGCAGCTGATGGACACTACATAAAAGTACATAAAGTTATAATGGCTCTTGCCAGTCCTTACATAAAAGAGATAATTTCATCAATGAAATGTGACCATCCTATTATATTTTTAAATGTAAGTTTTTATGTCTATAAACTAGCGTAAATTGGTATAACTATCCTAATTTTAGACTGACTAACTTTTATATAATTTTATAGCTATTTAAAAGTAACACTGTTTTTATTATATGTATGTACATTGAAACCATTATGCTTGATTTAAAATAAGGCTTATTTATGTATGATTTCAGAAAGTTAGTTATACAACATTAACATCAATACTGGAATATGTGTACACAGGAGAAGTTAGTGTTCAGTTTGAAAATATTGATGAATTTATAGCAACTGCTAGAGAGCTACATATTAAGGGTTTGAAGGATCTGGTAAGACAATCTCATTTCTAAAATGTATTTTATATTTATTGTTTGTATTCTTTGCAGAGAAAAGCATGACCTTTTCCAAAAAAAAAATGTTAAAAAAAATACATATATTTCAGCTATGCCCAATGGGGCACCATCTCTGGTTCAGGGAAAATAAATTATGAATTTTCCTGCAGTAAAACTTAGCGTATGTTTACAAACATCCAGGGTATCAGCTAACTCCATAGCCATATTATATTAAAATCACTCTCTAGCCATTTAGACATAAAGATGTAATAAACACACACACTAAACCTTCACCTTTCAACATGTAAGTGTAGATTTATATTATTTGACAGGCTTTTACAAGTGAATCAAAATCAGATGATCACACGGCATTAACTAAAAACTATGAAAGCGACGAATGTTATGTGGAAAGACTTAGCAACAGTGACAGGGAGAATGTTGATGTTACTCTGTAAGTACTGACTGTTACAAATGTTGCTTTACCCATCTAGAGCCCACAAAACTAAATAATTGTTGCCCTAAGAAACGGATTCTTTGTTTTTATTTGTTGATATTGGGCTTGATGTTTTATATCCTAAAGACTTTCTTGGTAAATGGACTATCCATCGCGAGAAAAAATTTTCAATTCAAACAAGTAGTTCCTGAGACTAGCATGTTCAAACAAACAAACTTCAGCTTTATTTATTTATATATAATTATCCAAGTTCTGAAGTAGTTGCATGCTGAATTTTATAATCAAAAAAATATTTAATTAGTAGTGAGGATACTATATAATATTTGGTTCCTTTCAGCACAGTTGAAGAGTTGTATGATGTAAGCACAATTAACTCTAAGGATGAACAAAAAGCATATGACAGCAATGATGACCAACAACTATTGCAAGAATCCACTGAACTTTGTATGTATCTTAGTACCTAAAAAAATTAAAATGTTCAAAATATAAAAGTATTAAATAATTGATCTGAAAACATGAATATATTATGTTCAAATCGCAAAACCTCCTCCTTTTTTTGAAGTGGGTTAAAAAGTTTAAATTCACAATGTAGTATAGGCATGCATACTTAATCAAGTACTTTAGCATAGTGAAAAATAGGAATGATGTTGCTTTCAATACAGCAGAAAACTTTTTCAAATGTGTTGAGTCATTTCAGAGCCTATTCAATGCAAAAAAGAAAAATATAGTATATATTATATTATTATTGTTATAATGCAATAATTAAATAATGTTATATGGTCATATTAATCTTAGAATTTTGAATATTGAAATGTGTTAGCTCAAAAAAAATTTATTTTTTCACATTAACGATTCAATTTTCAGGTGCGCCCACTTTACAATACACAGTATCCAATCGTGGGTCATTACAAATGATCCTAAACAAATTTCTATATTATTTAAAGCACACTAATAGAGATTTTTCTCGGCAATGGAGGTGTGTAGATTACTTGAACAACAGGAAGTGTCCTGCTTTAGTATATACCAGAGATGATGTTGTGACACAAAGGTACTAATCATATACTTTATTGTTACAAAAAGACTAAAGACATTATAATTATTAATTTAACATACGGGAATCATTCTGGAAGCTATAACTTTTATTACTACTCATTACTCATCATACTCATTTAGTTTAAGTTTGGAAAATTATGCGCAAAAAGGTAATCTCTATAATAGCAACATTTCTTGTTATGAAATACATATATAATAAATATAACAATTGGTTATGGTTGTCTTTTGCTATGATAATCGTATAATTCGTGTGGAGAACCACAGAGTATATTTAGTATTAACTCTACTAATATCATCTATAATAATGACTATCTATGTCAGAAATATTTTTAATGTGTAAAATATTGGATTCTAGCCAGTAGCAAAGTGACAGCCAATGTTTACTTTTAAAAAATATTGTTTAATATTTTTGTTAATTTATTTATTTTCAGGATAGCAGCTCACAATCACCCAGTTCACGATAGTAAGATATATAAGAAATTCAAAACGGGTTCAGTGTTTACAGCCTTAAAAGATGTTATTAATAAGGGTCTTGTTAAAGAACCAAATGGAGATGATCTGGAAATCGAATAAATGTTTACAAATGTTATTGTGGTTTTTCTTTCAGCCAGCAATTTTTAAACTAGAGTTACGATAGTAAAGCCCCAAACGACATTTTTACATTTGTAGTTACCTTGTTATTCAGAATAGAAATTAATGTAAGGCAAAATATGCGTCATTGAAATAATGTAGTGTTTTTTCAAAGAAGTAATGTTTTAGAGTATCAGTGACTATGTTGACATTATTTAATAAAAGAAATTTTGGTAAAGCTCAGATCTATGTGGGTATTAGTCGTTAGATGTGTTCGCGCAGAAAATAAAATTAAAATTATTTACCATAGTTCAGTTCCTCGTCGGAGTAAATAAAAAACTACAAGTGTATAAAAATAAAATTTTAATGTACCAATACAACATTTATAAACATGGAATAACAAGTTTTTGTATTTGAGCAAATATTTGTGTATGGCAATAACTGAACAATATTAAAATATTCGATTTAATTTAGACTAGAACTATAAAAAACAGGAATGTTCTTGGAATGTTACAAACATGATTTATATTTATAACAAGTAAAAATCCTTATAAAAATAAAACTTATCAACACTTTAAAAACGTCATATTATGCTTAAAATATAAATGCACGTATAAGTACAATATTTGAGATAAAATATATTTAGATACCTAATTGGTTCTTAACAAATGTAGGAAGAACGAATGCAGCCTTATGTATATCACTGTTGTAGTACCTTAAATTCATAGACAATTCGTCTTGGCGGGAAAATGTAATGGCGGGCTTGTCAAATTGTACTTCACTGTCAAGAGAACCAATAACGAAGCCAATTTGCCCCGAAGGATATGTTGGAACAGAAGTTGTTGCATAAGCAGCTTTGGGAAATTGTTTTTTACATATATTTAATGTACTAGAAACTAAGTCCATGCTGTACCAGAACGTTCCCGCTTGCGAACAAACAATGCCGTTTGGTTTTAGCGCGCTTTTCATTAGAGCAAAATAATTCTCCTGGAATAAACTGACAGCTGGCCCAACTGGGTCGCTGCTATCTGTTATAATAACATCAAATTCTTGACTATGGTTCTTCATAAACTCAAATCCATCACCAACGTGTAACTTCAGCTTTTCACTATCGAAACCGCAGGCCATGAACGGTAAATACTTTCTTGATACTTCAATCACTTTTTCATCAATTTCAACCTGAAATTTTCATATATTGATTCATAGACTAAAATATTGTATAAGCATAAGCTGTGATGTATATAGGTGACACAAAGATAACCATTAGACATTTACATAAACCACATTAGGTAATAGTATGGTCACACAATATGCCCCTATGCCCCTAGATAAGATAACATGAAACTAAGTTGACTATTGACCACAGCATTTGGAATAGATAATTATTTTATTAAACTGTTAAAAATTCAAAGACCTTACGGTTTCTATTCCTACATTGTCGCTGTAATAATTCATTATTATTCTTTTATATGCAATTACATCCCATGAAATCAAATAAATAAAATTTAAAGATTATCTGAAATAAAGACCCTACATACAAATATTTACCTGGACTATTTCCTTAACTTGGGGATGTTTTGCTACCTCTCTGGCTACTCCGCCATCTCCACCTCCAACTATGAGTACCTTCTCAGGGTTCCTATGGCAGCAGAGCGGTAGAAAAGCTATCATTTCCTAGAATATATTAAACTCTTTAATTATACAATTGGTAACATCATTTTTAATTACATGTTATCATTAGATACGTAATACATAAATTAAAAACTTTTTTTTCATCATGACATCATTATGCTGTTACAAAACTAAATACTGAAATAATAGGTTTTTTTTATTTAATTTTCTCCCATTATTTTTTAAACTTCATATTATAAAGTTTTTTTTTGTATTTACTATCATGCGATCAGTCCTCTTGACTATGAACAGATTAAATTATTATTACAGATCACATATAGTATTAAGCTATTATTTGACAGCTTTTTATATTTACCTGGTAAGAGAATTCATCTTTCTGTGTACACTGTATGATACCATCCAAGACTAAAACCTTGCCAAAACTTGTTGTATCTAAAACTAGGATATCCTGATACTTTGACTTTTCTTTATGAAGAACTTCCTTGACTTCGAAAGAGAAGGTACCGCCAGGCCACATTTCACATACTTCAGTAAACCAATTCTTTTTTAATGTATCCATATTTTAAATAACCTGAAATAATACAGCATAAAATACAGTTATTTTAGTTATCATATAATGATTATAATGTCCAAACTTTGGTAAGCAATATTAACTGTATAATGAGATTGATATGATTATTGACGATATTAAAATATAATAATAAATAGATGTAATAAGTAACACTAATTTCAGTTCCTCAAACAATCTGTGGAGTTGGTGTAATACGAAGCGTATACACGTTTTCTTTGCAAACACGACTTACACGTAAACTTTAAAATAAAATTCAGATAAGAATGTGGCAAATAATAATTAAGACTAAGTAAATACAAGGTTCACAACATTACATTAAGATAATAATGATTTAAAATACCTTCGTAAATCACACTATTCAGCACGATAAATATTAAACAATTTATAGGTAGGTTTATAGGTAGGTATCTACTTTTGTAGATAAATTACGACCGCGACCGACAACAATACTATTTAATACCAAACTAAATTTTAATCTATTAATTTCCCAAAGTTTGATTGTGAATTGTGATGTGTATTGTGTCATGTGTTTGACAAGTGTGAAGTGACAACCGACAACTGAAAAATATTGTAAAATAATTTAATATCATAATAATATGTCAGAGTAAGGAATACCAATGTATGTTTAACAAATGGAAAATTTTAAAATATATAATTAAACTATAAATATATAACTAAGGCGGATGATCTCCATTATGTCCTTTTTATTAACACTAGTCACTACGTTATCAGCTCTGTGTTGCCATAGTTATTTATGTCATTATTGTCAACTTCAATATCGCTATTGACATTTATTTGTTTACTTTTATAGAATAGAATAGAAATTTGAATTTTATGAAAAAAATATTTAATAGTAGTTGTACTCTTACATTCTAAATAGTAAATATGGTATTCGACGAATCAAGAATTTCGCCAGATGATTTCTCAATGTCTGCTGGAAAATTTGTAGCTGTATCAGATAAAATTGATGATAAATGGAAATTCATGAAAAATGTTGATATTTGTAAAAGTTATATTACTAAAGAAACGTATATTATTGACAAAAACACTGGCTGCCCATCGCACAGAGCAGAATTTGTTATATTTTATAATCTAAGCTATGGTGTGCCATCATTTAGTTTTAATATTAGAGACTCTACAGGATCTCTGTTATCTTTAGAAGACATAAGGCAAATGTCTCTAATAAGGTATGTTAATAAATTGTTTTAAATCATTTGCAGAACTCAAATATATAATATTGATAAGTAAAACCCAATAATTAGTAAATAATACTACTTTTAGGCTCCTAAGTTATAACATCCTATTGCTATAATTAATGTATTAGGACTTTTTAGTACTTGAACTCTTTTGAAGGACCTTGTGAACTACTTATTCGGGTACGCCACATGATAAACTAATTAGTAGGTAAACTAAACAAGATAATTGTGTAGAAAAAAGTCATAATAGAAAAGAAATTTTATTTTTACTTAAAATGATTGTTAAATATCTTTGCAGAATGGATGAGAAAGAATTCTATTCAGTAATAACGCAACAGGAACATCCAATACTGTGTCGTCCATACTTCATCATGCATCCTTGTCATACACAGAACTTATTAGTAAATTTCAAGGAAACAAAAAATATTATTGTCACATTCTTAGGCCTTGTAATGCCGTTGTTAAATTTTAACTTGCCCCTGGAATATGGTTTATGAAAATGGTACCTTGCTTTAACATAGGTGAGTTAGCACTTTTTATTTGTGGTAAGACTAATGGTAAGACTAAGTTATATTGTGTAAAAAAAATAGAAAAAAATAATTATTGTCTACTGCACATAGAAAAAAACATTTTATCTAAAATAATGTTGAGATTCGAAATAATAAGGAAAAACTGGTTTATGT
>JADANM010003811.1:1462397-1499178 GCA_026213755.1 Eurema hecabe | reverse complement strand
ACGATACATTTCATAAATTCTTTACGCATCCACACTGGGCGGCTTTTATTATTTCCCTTCTTTCTCACTGTTTAGTTCTGTACTCCTTTTCTTTTACGTTTGTTTTTCAAGAGCGAAGGTATTCGTGAAGCAACCTCCTGTTCTGTTCAGTAAAAGCCGTGGAAATTGAGATTTGCATTCATCGATACATGTTTTAAGATTTAGAACTTTGTATTCTTATTCTGTTTCTTCGGTTTCTAGGAATATTACGAGGCTTGGATATCGTACAAAAATGACATGTTTTAACTTTCTTATATCTAATACGTATTACGCATATAATTTGAACGTTATCATTTTTATGAATTCACCGCTATTTATATTTAGTCTAGTTTTATCTCAGAAATCAATAACCTATATTTACCTCGTCCAGCGTTAACGCTTAAGGTTAGTTTAAGATGTTGGTATTTAATGTGCAACATTCCGTTTGTAATATTTGTTGCAGATAAATAAGATATTTCTAATGTAAGGTATTTAAATGCTAATAGCATTACATCAAGTAAATTGCAAACAAACTTGCAAAGTTAAGGCGGTTGAAGCTACTCGTATAGTTTCTGTAAACCATTTCTTTCTGGTCAAGATAAAAGGGATACCCTTTTATCTCGAGAGGATATTTCTACAAAAAACGTCTTACTTTACCCATAGGGCGGTTATTAATGTAGAATCAAACACACTGCTATCTTCGACAACCTTATCATATCGGAAATAGACCCATTTAAGGCCAACCAATTGATTCTGCAAACCAGATAACGTCAATTATCAAAATAATCTCGATTCTTTGCCTAGCTACTTGTGGAATTTGGTAGCGAGAAATGTGGATGTTACTGTACAAGTCCGAATAATGAATTCCTTTGATTTACTATGGTTGGTTTGTAAACTCTACGTCAATACGAAGTTTTTTTTTTATTAATTTATTTATTAAGAACTTTTACATTCATCTTATAGGCTAAAAACATAGCCCCACAAAACTGTTTTCACAGTTTGTCTGTGGGTGTGATTGCTTATGGTCTTTTGAATGAAATAATTTAATGATAAAATATTTTCAAATAGTCCACTTACTTCATAATTTTAAAAGAAGTTATGTCAATTATCAAAATAATCTGATACTTTACTGGCTATTTGTTGAATTTGTTCTACAGAAGTGTGATTATGTTACTGTAATAGTCTGACGAATACAGTCCTATGATTTACGTATGTCGATTAATAATCTTTATAAAAGTCAATGATAATTGTATCGAAATATTCCCGATACTTTACCTGGTTAATAACTTACTAGTGGAAGTCGAGAATATCGGATATGTTACTGTAAAAGTACGAAAAATATTTACATAGAAAAATTTTCAAAAGTCTACAATTTTGTACAGTTTTTATCAAAAATCAACTCCAGAACCCCTCTTTTTTGTATAAAAAGGAAGTTAATTTCAAATTTGTAGTCCTTTAAGATCTTACGGATTAAACCTCGACACATAAATTTCACAGATCAAAGTTAATCTTAAATAAAGTTTCTACAATATCAGATACTAGCAGCCCGCCCCGGCTCAGCACGGGTATTTTAGAGTATTACAACGGTTACATAATAGGAACACTTTTATATTACGCGATATCAGAGCTTTCGCATATAGTATACTAGCTATTGCCCGCGACTCCGTTCGCGTGGACTTTCATATAAACTGTGACCCTCCCTTTCCTCCCTTACAATCCTCAAAAATTGTAGCCTATGTGTTATTCTGATGTATAAGCTATATTGTGGTAAAGTTTCATTCAAATCCATTCAGTAGTTTTTACGTGAAAGAGTAACAAACATCCATACATCCATACATCCATACATCCATACATCCATACTTACAAACTTTCGCCTTTATAATAGTAATAGGATTACTCATAGATCTAAACTCCCCTCCCGCACGCGCACCCCCGCCTTGGTGACGCTCACTCCGCAACGGGCCGTGCAGCAGAAATCGTGATATTTTAATTTCGCCATAACTTCGAAACTAAACATCCAATTTTAATCATTCAAAGACCAAATATCATCTACATTAACTGTAATTAATGATGCAATAAATTATTTTGATAAGGATTAATAGAATGAGTAAAATAAATGCGTTTAAAAGTAGTCCAAAAAAATTCAAGATTTTTGATTTAAAAAATGGTTGTTGTGCCTCACTCGACATAGATAGGTATAGTGTGTCGCGGAGTTTTTTGTAGATATTTATAAGATCTACAACTTATTAGAACATTTCATAGTTCTATCTTTTATAGTTTAGGCAGCGTACGCAAAATAAGTAACTTTTCTGGTTGATTTTTTACACCTTGTGTCCGAAAAACCCAAATATATTACGGAACCCTATTTATTTCCAAAATAAAATTTAGTCTATGTTACTCGTGGATAATGTAGCTTTCGAATAGTGAAAGAATTTTTGAAATCGGTCCAGTAGTTTTTGAGCCTATTCATTACAACCAAACAAACAAACAAACAAACAAAGTTTTCCTCTTTATAATATTAGTATAGACTAGTATAGATAAAATGAATATCTGAATCATATCAATATTAATCACGGAACTGTTTAAACTACAAAAGATAAAATCAGTAGCTGAAAATTTTTCTCCAATCGTTCAGAGACACGTACGTTTTTCCATTATCCTTAGCTATTGCCCGCGACTCCGTTCGCGTGGACTCTCATATAAACTGTGACCCTCCCTTTCCTCCCTTATAATCCTCAAACATTGTAGCCTATGTGTTATTCTGATGTATAAGCTATATTGTGGTAAAGTTTCATTCAAATCCATTCAGTAGTTTTTACGTGAAAGAGTAACAAACATCCATACATCCATACATCCATACTTACAAACTTTCGCCTTTATAATAGTAATAGGATTACATTATATTTTAGTATAAATACAAAGCCAGGCACACAATAAAAATTGGTCATGATTTTTGTAGTCCATGTTTAAATATGTTTCACTGTAGCGCCTAAACTATTTTACTGCTTAAGTTGTAATTAAAAGTTGTAACCGAAACGTCTAAAACAAACCTAAAAAATTCATCACATGTAAAGAAATGTCTTATTGAAACCATTACAATTAAGTACATATTATAAGAAAATCGCTTTCTTCTGTCTGTCACTATGTATGGTTAAAACTTTAAAACTACGCAACCGACTTTCATCCGGTTTATTTATAAGGTAGAATGAGTCAAGAGGGTTTATGTGTATAATACATGCATAATAATGTTTGAATTTATGTATTATTCGTGACATATGTTTTTTATTACACAGTCGGTTTTATAGTTTAATAGTTTTTTTTCTAATTTTATTACCGCACGAATACTAAAAATTTAATTTAAGAAGATTTCACGTCGATTTAATTTGACGATTTGCAATACAAGCAAGTCTATAGTATAGAGTATAGACGTTCTTAAAATGTGTTTAGATATTAATTTGCCATTTATAGAGGCGCTATAGCAATTAATATTTTACGTGTAAATAAATTTAGGTATAAACGGTAAACTTTAAAATTATGAAGTAAGTGGACTATTTGAAAATATGTTATCATCAAATTATTTCATTCAAAAATGATAAGATCGATTAATAGTAATTAATAATTGTATACTAATGATAAACATATCTTTCGGTTGGGTAAAAAAACGTGATATCTTGATGTTACTTAATAGAATTATCAAACTTATTTCATACTACCTGTTGCCCGCGAGTCCGTCCGTCGGAAATTTCATATAAACAAACAAAAACCTTTTTATGAAAGCAAGAGCTTTTATAGCAAGAGCTTTAGAGAATTTAAATGCCCCTAAAAGAAGGAAATACATTTTTACTTACAAATTTTAACCGTATACTTGTAGCCTTTATGCACAATTCATACGGTCATAAAAGCTGACGTCACACAACTAATCGTGAATTGTCATATAATCTAAACGTGCATACAAAATTTCAGCTTAATCGGTTTAGAGTATCTGCTTCAAAATTGGGTCGCAAGATTCCACCCGAACATCCTTCTAGCTGGCCTAATGCGACTATGTTCACCCTATAACCTATTTATTATAATTTCGTGGTACGTAATTGTATAGCTATTTCGTCTTGGTCGTATAATATCTAGGCATATAGTAAAACGACTAGCGAAACCAGTTTTTGTAAGTAACCAAAATATATAACACGAATGGTTTTTAAAATAATGGAAATTAACTAGAATAATTTTAGTTACTTCATAAGACAGAATTTTTTCAGATTTCATAGTGACGTCTGTAACATGGTCATTACTAGCGATATTCTAATTAATGAAACCAAATGGTTTTATTACCTTTACCTAAGATTAAGTTGTGTTTTCTTTTCTATAGGGATATCTTTATTGTATCTGTTATCCGATAAGGACTGATTTTTGAATTATCATCATTACTGGACTTGTGAATATGAGAGAGGCTAGTTTATTTATCCAATGTTACTTTTTAGTAATAGTCTTCGTGATATTTTAAAGCAGACCATGATCAGTGGTTTGCGGAAGAGTCTGCCAGAGTAAGTTTGACTCCGCCTCAACGCGGGACAGTGGAACACCGTGGGGTTTTAGTCGGCTTGAGGCCGACATAACCTACTTTATTCATCTTTTCTTTTCTATAGAATAGAAGGCATGCGTGAGCATTTCCCCATGGAAAAAGAGAGACGTTCAGTGGTAATTATTAACTCATTTAGGACCTGTCTTTCAACATGATAAACCTTATAGCGCTATTTTGTCAAATCACATTATTTGATACACTATTTCTGGTCGACAGTCGAGTAGAAGATCTCCCTGATAGTAAGCGACAACCTCTGCCCATGTACGAATACTTTAATGGCATTTAAGAAAAGAGAAACGGAAAGGATTTGGGACAAGATAGGATTAAGGAAAGGGAAAAATTACAATCGGCAGAAGAGCTTGTAAATAGACCTAATAGAATTGAATTGAATAGTGTTACAGGTATGGAGTATGTTGCCTGGCCAAATTCAAATAATATAATTATTTAGATTTGTAAAACTGGTTAGAATGCTAGCAATTAACAGATTGTTTAAAAACTATTTAGTGTGAAAAGAAATGGAACGATAGAACATCTGTTTTATAATGTAAGGTACCGTGAGAATACGATCGTATGTTAAACTTGCGATGAATATTTCTAAATACATTTAAATACATACCTAGAAAAATGTACCTAAAATAATTCACATACACATTGGCTATGTTAGTTCAGTTGGAATAATCAGATCCTGACTCAGATGTTACATTTCAGTTGGCGATTACTTAAAACAATTATGTCGATAGTGCTGTTTAAATGTATTGGTTTGTTTATTTTTATTGGTTGTGTTAACGGAAAATCCTCGCGCATACTTAGGGTTATAGGTTTTATCGGACTCTTACCGACTAAAGACTCATGCCGCTGTATGACAGTCACAAGTACACTTGTGGACCCTTCCGCAACCCCGTGAGCGTCTGCCAATATCTGGGTCCTGAGCGAGTACGGAGCAGGCCACACATGCCAATTCGGATTAATAGATAACATTCCTAGACATAATATGAACAAAACGGTACATTTTGACCACTTACTTTACACTTGACTTTTAGTTTAGGTATGGTATTGTAACACTTTGACGATTCAAAAGCTAGTGTTAACAGCTAGAGAATGCCTTTAGCAAATGTAAATCCTTACTTGATTAGTGGTTTTCATCAAGCTATTAAACAATATTATCAGAGGGCTCGTCAGATGCGACCTCTCCCACGGTGCTGACGCGTAGAACTCCCCATGCAGTAGTCCATCGAAACTATCTGCAGTGAGCAATTGATTTGATTTACCGGATGAATACATGAGGGTATTTCTATTTTGTATATTATATTAGTTTGTATGGTATTGGACTTGCTTCTAGATCTTTCGCGAATCTTTCTTGCTTCGTAGATCAACTTCAAAAGTACATTTATAGTAACTAACACATCCAAACTTACAATCCATCTCAACCCTAAAAGTGTCTGTGAGTGTCGTGCCAAGAAGACATACCCAATAATAGTATCATTATCAATTTTCAAAAACAGGTACACAAATTCAACGAGTGACGATATTTTTTGTGTTATGATACTCGTATATAGTAAACATTGATAGACTTTCATGGTCGTACAATAAGGTCTTAAGAAAATTGTCTAGACTCCAGAGTGCAATAGCATCTTAGAAAGAGTTAAGTTTAAGATCCTGGGATCTTCCTGACCTTGTTTTAATTTTTAATAAACGGCGCGATGTATGTAGGTGTTCAACTTGTGTAAGTATGAATCATAGGCCCTGTGGCCCTTCTCAGACATGAAAGTTACCAACCTATATTAAGGACTGTATATATAAGTAAATGCGAAATCCCGACCTTTATGTGTCTTAAAAATTGTCCTACTAAAAAATGCCAAACCATTAACTCCCATTCCCATTAACCCAACTCTTTAAAATTTCGTTACTAAAAAAATGACTGATGTTTTTACTGTTCTATTTTAATTTTTTAAAACCATAGATACAAACTTCAACCCCTTGAATCCTGTATCGATAAAATGTAGCTTTTGTCCTTTGCTGATCTGTAGACTTTCTGTCCCAAATTTAATTCAACTATGTCCCGTAGTTTCGCAGACATTAAAATCTTCCCTCTTAATATATTCCTTATTCCTTACTTTTTAAGATAAATAAATGAAAAAGTACTCAATTTTAATAAGCTCTGATATGACACAACACCAAAAATATGATATAATAATCGTATTTTTTTCTGAGAAATTATATAAAAAATATTAACCTACGCAGTAAATTGCACGTGTTAAGGTTCTGACCTAGAATATATCGATCAAAGATTATTAAACATATATTGATTTTATTGCAAGTAAGTCATTTACATATTTAAAGAATGTCAAGACTAAATTGTTTTTAATAGTTTTGTTGATTGTTTTGTTCGAACAATTAATGCTAAGTAATAGAAATATTAAAAAGGGAAAGATGGTATGTGTTAGGCTAGAAGAATTCTTAAATGTTCGTCAGAAAAAATTAGTAATTTATTTGACGTAGGAACATCCGCATTAAAGAGAATTTTAAGATATATCGTGCATATCTTAGATTTTATCACAGGGCCTTTAAATTAACAGATTAAGATAACATAAATACTACTTATACGCATTAACTTTTAGGATTTTTCATAAATATGTTTCTTTCGATAATCAGACAAAGCATCAGAGAAAAATGCATTTTTTGATAGAATGACTGAACAGTGAAGACGGAGACTTGAAATTTATTATCCAACTAGCTGTGCCAGCGACTTCGCCCGCGTAGAAAAGTGACTTTGGGCAGCATTTTTGAAAATGCCTAACCCGCGCCAACAAACGTTCAGCAAGTTCAACGTGATTCTTAAAATTGCCATAACTTTTTATTTATCAACCGATTGACTTGAATTAAACACTACATGTTAAGTGAAGCTTACCACAAATATATCATTGAAAACCCCATCTAGAGTAGACGGACAAAAATTTCAAAAATTGTTTTGGGTTCTATTGCGTTAATAAAGGTCTCCTATAATATTTTTTCTCATATATCTTCTATGTACAGACAGTGACTCATTGCATTTTTATTATATGTATAGATAGACTAAATTACAACATAAACCTCTACAATACAATTACGTGTCGCTACATTTTCACCCGCGTAATTTTTAATTTTTAAGAAACATAAAAAAAAGTATTTATATAGAAGAAATTATGTAAACAATTACATAGATCTCCAACTTTTTTACGCTACAAGAAGCTACCATGTGATGCGCCGATTTTTGAATCGCGCTTATGAAATTTATAAGACACAAGCATCAAGTTCTCAATATGGAATCGTCTGGAATGTAAATAAACTACCGGCCAGTAAGTAGTACTAGTAGTCGAAAATAATCTCTTTGGTTCAGAAGATGGACCACAGAACTAAGATTGCAAGACTAGCTATTACGTACTAGCTGTTGCTCGCGACTTCGTCCCCGTTGATTTGTTTTTCCATTATTTCTCCTTCGCTCCTATTAGTCGCAGCATTGTCTATTCAATAAAAAAATTTCAATTCGAACAAGGAGTTCCTGAGATTAGCGCGTTCAAACAAACAAACAAACTCTTCAACTTTATATATTAAGTATGATTTATAAAAGTTACGTCATTGTTTTGAGAACCATACTTAAATAAGTTATTTGTCAACAGACGAACAAAGTATCAGCGGTCTCCACCACTCGGGTTATCGAAGTGGGCGTCGTGGACGAGAGCAAGAGAAAACACAATAAGATCAGAACCTCCAAATATACCCTTCTCACGTTCCTGCCGAAGAACCTCTCCGAGCAGCTGAGGAGAATCGTCAATTTCTATTTCCTAATCGTTACTGTCATCGCCGTTGTTATAGGTTAGTGAATTTTATATTAAAAAAACACATCAGTCATAGATAAAATAAACGAAGTTGACTGGCTGTTTTACAGAATAAAAAAAGGAAAATATTACAATATCAGTCGTTGCGCATGTGTGCGTGTTTTCAACGTTGTGTAGGTAACCTTAATAATTTTCTTATGTGTCTTCCTATTTTTCAGCGGTTTCAGCTTAAGAACTTATGTATATCTATATACTTAGGTATAACCTATAAGTAAATAGATTGTAATATAAGGAACTGGTCCTACCTATGCGGGTTTACCCACGTAGTTAATAACTGTCAAAGTTTAAGTGTCATTTGAACTGTCACTGTCAGTAAGTCGACTGAGACCACACTTAAGGAAGTACCTCTCGAAACAAACGATAAAAAATGAATGAACGCGAGATAAGTAAAGCTTAAACATTGCACAACATTTGGAAATCATTTTCGAGTGATGTTAAATTTTTAAGAAGCTTTAAATGTAAAGTATTTCTTTTAAGTGAGCTATAACTGAGGTCGTTGAAATGTAGTACTACTGACTTTGTGTAAAAATGTAGTTTTGATAGCATTATCAGTCTGTGATTTTCATAATCGAAAGTTAAGTAGAAAATTCTGATTTAAAAACTATAAACAGTATAGTTTCTTAGTTTTTCTTTTTATGGAACGCGCAAATAGCTCTAAATCTCTCATCTCCCTTTCATAATCTCTCTTGTGAAATTTCACTTTTTAGTGAAAAAATTTCACTTTTTACCTATTCTGATTTAGTTATTTTAAGTCTGTTAATAAGTACTCGTCGAGCTTTCTCTAGAAAAATAATATTACGGTACTCTATAATACTTAGTACAGATTAAAAATTATTTATGCGATGCATTACTGCGTGTACCAAACGGCAATGAGACCATCCTTGAATTATCGATGGATTCCCAGACTGCAGCTATCTGCAACCATGAACTGTTTCAAGGATGATCGATGTGCAATTAAAACTTTATTTATTTTGCTGCATTCGTTATAAAAGTTAGGAGATGTATTTGAAATCAAGTAAATGGCTCGTAATGAAACTACCTTTTATTACCGTATATCTTTGGGAGAACGGGCAATCCAATAGTAAAGCCCGCGAGTTAACGTTCTTCATAGAAGCTTAATGAATAAGTTTCCAGCTGACTTTGAAATTTTACTAAAGGAAGGACAAATATCAATGAATGAAATACAAAAGGACTCAGCCGTAGTAAATTACTATATTGACACCCCCGGTTTTCTGTAGGAGTGTTTTTCTTTTAAGAAATTGTTTCATACAGCTCACCTGCTTATCTTCATTGAGATGGAGAGTAGAAAGGAATCATTAGGCCTCTGGTGCTACTACTTCCCGAACGATCATCCCCTATAAAATATCGTTATATTCTGTTGTCGGTTTTTCGCGAAAGGGTTACCACGCCGGTTCAAGACGCACAAATTCGCCTGTACCACCACTACAGAATGTCTTAATGTTCCTAAACGGCATAATAATTAGCCCTAGCTATGTCGGACTCGCTCAAAATGGCGCCTTCCAGGCACTGGTATTCCTTCGCACATCTTTACCCGGGAGAGGCTCGAGAGGACGCACGAGGTGGTATAATTTAGCCTAACAGTTAACAGTAACAACTAATTACCTAAACCTCTAATAACCAATAGTGAAATTACAAGGCTGATGAGTCTTTAACATCTGATGACTCAAAGTGGGGAGCTTCAGTGTCGTGCACCCCTGCCCGGAGTTGGGCTTTATAGCAAAGTTCCGGGTAGCACTGCAGTGGCTATGGGCTGGCGTTACTCTTACCATGAGGAGTCCAGCGTCCAGCTCGTGTCCCCATAAAAAAAAAAACCAAAACCAAGTCTCCACCTAAAAAATGTAAAAGTACCATTCTTATAAATTCTTGTTTACAGATAGTCCCGTGTCGCCGTTCACTAGCATAGCTCCGTTGAGTTTTATGGTCCTAGTGACGGCTGTCAAGCAAGGATATGAAGATTGGCTTCGGCACAGAGCTGATAATAAAGTCAATAACCAAGTCGGTAAGATACTATTTACCTATTGAGATGTACATTATTATTTGAGGATTTTTTACATGTAGATATTTATTTCGTTTTCTTTATAATAAATAAATAACTCTTATTCTTTAAAAAAAGTGAAGAAAATCGGATGTTTTATATAAATGACCAATCAATTAGTATAGTATTTTTATAATAGCGTTGTCCAAGGAACGTTTTTTTTGAAGAATATTTTAGAAACTATTGTCGTGTCAGCTAGTTTAATATAGATCAAGTATTGAGAAAAAATGTCACTTTTAATACATAAAGGTTTACTACCAGAAATCGGCATGATCAAAAATACCTACGCTTACGCTCGCTTGAGCTTTAAGTATCAAATGTAAATACAAACAACATATAGTACCTACACAGATAAGTAGATAATCTTGAAGCATTTTATAGTCGGTATGAAATTCAACCATTCACGAAAAAGGCATGTTGATAAAATATAAATATACTTCAAATCGAGTTGTGACAGAATAGTTTATTCATTCAATGACACACATGTTATTGGAAAAACCCTACTCTACCGCAGTGTAATCTGTAGACTGTAATGCCTATATTGAATGCCGATAGATTTTTTTGCCAACGGATATTGCGATGCAAACATTATTGACTTCGTACTTTTGTCTTGATTGATATGAAATTGATGGGGACAATCATATACTGTATCTAACGTTGTATGTTTATCCTTAGATCCTTACTAATATTAAAATTGAGAGTACGGATGTGTTAACGCTTTCATGCAAAAACTACAGGGCCGATTAATTATCATAAAACTTTATATCTATAATGGGAATTATCATACGTAATGCCGCGGGTTAAAGCTAGCCTTTACTAGCTAGTATAGTACGCGTCACGAATCTTTAGCGCTGAACGAAACCTGCGCAGAAGTCAAAAATAAGGTATCGAGGTAGCGGCACGGCGCGCGGGGCGCGTGATCGTCGGGTGCGCGAGCGTTGATTGGTTGTCCCAGTCGTGTTGTCTTTCTCGCACCAATACGTCAATTACGAGCGCGATTCTACCGATGCGCAGCTATTCTCGTCCAGCGCTAAACATAAATGACGCGTACTATATAACTAGTTAAAGTTGGATTTGATTCGTAAATACGTTGATTAAAAAACTTTCTATTTTCTAAGCTTTTGGTCAAATAAAAACCGACAAATTGAAGTAAAAGGTACTTCCCTTGTAGATTGGAAATTTCCGATAATGTACTCAAGAATGGATATATCTTTTAATCCTCTTACGTTGTAATCTTCAATTATATAATATATAATTTAAATTCATTAGTATATTAATTATCGTCGACGAGTCTATAATGTACAACAAAGTATTCTACAAAATTTCCCTTAAAACATATGAATCTTCAATAAACTAGTCTTTCAAAACCGTTATAAATGTTCTTAATTTGAATGTCATTTTTCGAACAGTGGAGATCGTACACAAAGGAGTTATAAAGGAGGTACGGAACTCCTCGATAGCACCAGGCGCTCTAGTAAGAGTCAAGAGAGGAAGAGAAGTACCAGCAGACCTTGTACTTCTCTGTTCCGCAGGGGAGAAGGGAAAATGCTATATAACTACCGCGAATTTAGATGGGGAGACGAATCTAAAGACGCTGAGAGTTCCAGCGCCTTTAGTTGGCTGTTCAGCAGGTATGCTTAGTTATATGAAATAAAATAAAATAAAAATACATTTATTGACAACCATTACATAATTAACATTTGCACAGCTTCCACAGAAGGTTTCCCTGTGTTGTGGAAGACTGGCTCCTTTAACATTAACTGATAATGTTTAGTTTTTGTACATACATATTGTTGTTAGTATTATTAATGCATTAATATAACATGTCGTCGTGTGGGTTTGTGTGTGCTTTATGTGTGGATTGGAATGAATAGAAAAACATTTTCATGACACACTGTACCAAGAAAAGGACTAAATATAAATAATAAACAGAATACAATTAAGCTAATTGGCAGCATAACTGCTAGGAAGCGTTATCTTCCATAAACCAGGCGATAAGAAAATATAATTTTGAAGTAAATAATAATAGTATTAGTATACGGAAGTGATTTTGAAAATTATTTCACCTATAGAATACTATTCGCTTTATTAATTTTTAATATGAAATGCTTATCAATCGTTATCTCGTTGTTCTAATTCCAAGTATTTTTAATTATCGTTAATCTAAAATTTAGACATGTCGGTAATTCCCTTCATACACAATAATTTATCATGATTACGTCAAAATGAGATGTAAATTCAAATAAGTAGTTTACAATCTGACGAGGTAAATTATAATATAACACACCTACGGGTATAATTAACAATTAACAATAACCATTATACAGATATAATACCACAAGGGATTCGTATAGAAGTGCCAAATCCAGTAGCAGATTTGTACACGTTTTACGGGCGTCTCGAAATACCGGGGCTAGACAGTATACTGTTGAACACCGATAATATCATGCTCAGAGGATCTCGCGTGAAGAATACTGAATGGGCGATCGGATGTGCTGTTTATACTGGTAAGTTTGATAATAAATTGATTATTGAGTCAAATACATTTGATATGATGACGACCGCTTAGGTGTGCCGGTAGCACAACTGCTTTCTGCGCGAAGGGTCGTGGGTTCGATCCCCACACCGAAGAAATATATTTGCAATTTACATTTGTATTTTTCTCAGGTCAAGGTGTTGCTATGTATTGTATGTATGTATTTACAAAAGAAAAGTATGTATATGTAATTTATTCCGTTATCTAGTTGCCATAACACAAGCTTCTGTTTAGCTTGGAGCTAGATGGCGCTGTGTATAAATGTCCTGAAAATATTTATTTATTATTTATTTATATACAGTGTGGTTTTGGAACTTCGATGAAAAGAAGTATTAAGAAGTACTGTAAAATTATTTCCAACTATTTTTGGTTATTAATTTTATTGAGAACAAGGCCCGTAACGTTGTTACATAAACAAAGTTGATGTTTACGTCAAATGGAATTTCTTGTCTCCAAATATAGAAGCAATTTTTAATTTTCACTAACAAGCAATACTTAGTGCAATAATATTAGTTGAATATTTACGTTCAAACAGGCATTGGCAAATATGTGGAACGTATGGCAAATATGTATAATAATTTATTTTTCAACAGGAGAAGAAACAAAACTGGCCCTAAACTCAAAATACGCCGGCAACAAATTCTCATCTAGCGAACTAGCAGTTAACTCTTTCATAGTATTCCTAATATATCTGTTAATCTTCGAAATGACCGGTTCGTTGGTCCTCAAGATAATGATAGACAAATGGAATCCAGAGAGAATGGCCTACTTTGGCTTCGAAGACACTTTCCCGCTAACATTTGGCGGAGTTCTTCAAGATCTGTTCTCGTTCCTGCTATTATATTATTATATCATACCAATGTCTTTGTACGTGACCATCGAGCTGTATAAGTTTATTGGTAAGTGTTTTTTTCTTATTAATCTTCCTATCTATAAATATAAAAGGGGAAACTCACTGACTGACATATCAACGCACAAGCGAAGCAGCTCGTAGGCACTTGAAATTTGGAAGGGACGTAGCTTAGGTACCGTAGAGGTGCGCTAAGAAAGGAATTCCCGAAATTCCCGCGGGAACGGGAACTACGCGGATAAAACTGCGGGGAAAACAGCTAGTCTTCTTATAATATAAAATTGAATCGAAAAATAATGCGCTTCCTGATAACTCGATAACAGTTGAAACGAACATAATTATAACCGACTTCAAAAAAAGGAGGAGGTTCTCAATTCGTCTGTATGTATTCTAAATTATAAAATAGCTATTAAATCATTTCTATATACTAAATGAAAATGCGTATTACTTTGTGGGAAGCAAATTAATTTTTTGCTTTTTAGTTTGAAGTCGGTTTATTTTTTGTTAAAAATTATATTTCTGATTGTACAAGGATGGTTTAAAAAAATGAAGGTAGTAGGGTACCTTATAAGGCTTTGGGTAGTGTAGGTACAGCGTGAACGAAGTCGCCGAGCACCACCTAGTATATTATAGTAATAATATTTGTGTTTAAAACATTCCGAAAAGGTTTACACTTTATCGCCTTTCCACAGAAAATAAGCGTCCTTTATCTTAAGTTGTTAGAGACGTCATTGCGTTGCGTTCGGGAGCACCGGAGACAATTTTTTCCTTCCTACTTTCTGGCTTACCACTTTGTGAAAATCGGTTAATAGAAGCAAGATATAAGAGCTTTTTTTAGTCAATCTCCCGAAATAAAACTTTCAAATAAATAAAAAGACTTAATTCTCGAATAAACACAACTACAAAATTTTGTAAAATAGTTTAACTAGAAAATGTGTCCCATTTTTTTACTACAAACGGTAGAGCATTTGTGTAAATATTTGCTTAAGTCGCTTACGTAATAAGTATTGAAATACATTGTACTTCTACAAATAACATATTTTGGTGAAAGTAATGTGTAGATTTGTATGATTTAAGCGATCAACTGAGCTGATTTTAATGAATTAAGTCTTAACCTCGTCGTCTTTGATGCAATAGTAATTCCATATTAAAATGCTTATTTTAATATAGTCTATAAAGTATATTTTACTGAACGAACTGTCTTAAAATGCGCGGAGGAACACAAATGGGTTTTAGAGGGTAGTAACATAATTTGCCGACTGCCTCTTTCTCCCTCGTGAAGGACGTTGTATCTGTAAGAGGATTTTAGAAGGAACATTATCCCTGTGAATTCAAAACAGAGTCTATTTAATTAAAAATAATAGAAAACCCTCGTCATTACACTACATTTTAATTTAAAAAACATGCTTAATAATATCGTAAGTGATTATCTATTTTTAATTAACAGACTTGTAGTTGATAGTGATAAAATAAGAAATTCGACTTGCTAGGTTATTTATAATGTTTTTTTTCCTAAATATTTTTCGGTATTTTCTGTAGAACCCGACACTCTTTTCATGGCATCCTCATAGTATCACAATTGAACTTGGATAATTAATTTTTTTTATGAAGTCGATTGCGTCCATAACAGAAAAATGGCAATATAAGGAATAGGTATAAAAATAAGAAAGGCTTTGTTTTACGCGAATGAAATCACCGGGCACATTTTGTTTCATTTATAATAAAAAATAAATCGCCAAATGTGTTAAGCAAGAAAGCAATGAAAGCATAACTTGGTAACAGCCTACGTTTTCGATCGTTATTTTTCTAGAATATTCCTTAAATTACAAGGATGTCCCTCAGGCAGCGAAAAAATAGATGTAGAGTAAAAGGTTACATGTAGGGTACAGCGTAACAAAGTCGCGTCGAGCCAGTTATTTCTATGAAATCTTATGTATTTGATATTTTTAGTCTTTACAGTATGGCCTCCGTGGCGCAATCGGCTAGCGCGTTCGGCTGTTAACCGAAAGGTTGGTGGTTCGAGCCCACCCGGGGGCGGACGATTTTTTATAACCCTTCTTCCTCCTTTTAATAAATATTCAACACATTGTGTACAGAATATCAACAAGAAGCACTCATCTTCTTCTGCTGATGCAATTTACACAGTATTTTCAGTATTTTGATAGGCGAGATTTGATAAGAAGCATCACCTCCGCCCGTTAAGGGCTGCTAATTTATAAGCTTAAAAGCTTAACGATTGCGTTGCCAGCCTTTAAATGGGGAAACGGAAAAGCTTTTTGACAATGCTATTTAGAATAGGTGTGTTTGTTGCTGTTTTACTGGTGGTCCAATACCGGTACTCTTACTACCCTAACTGATAGGAAACGCAATGACAGGTCTAACAATGAGAAATGTCTTTACTTGTAAAGACCGCTGGGTCTTTAGATGTCGTATAACGGGCGACCCCGCATGACTCTACTACAATCTAACGTAAATTTCTAGGTGCCCTATTTATCGGATGGGATGAAGACCTACGCTGTGAAGATACCGGTAGACCAGCCGTAGCCAATACATCAGACCTTAACGAAGAACTGGGTCAAGTCGAAGTTCTTTTCTCTGACAAAACCGGGACGTTGACTAAAAATCTTATGGCTTTTAAAGCTTGCTCGATTAAGGGTCAGATGTATGAGGAGAAGGAAGGGCGACTGTATGATACGACCAGAATGGATGAACCAATAGATACGCTTCAGGTCAGTCAGAACTTTTTTCAAGGATATTGTGGGATACTTATGTTTTTGGCTAATTTAATAACGACTGCTAAATAAAAGTAGTCAATTAGTTCACCTACATGTTATGTTGAAAAGATTTTGATACGTAGTTGAATTTACTGTTAAGAAAGTAGTTAAAATTTAGATGAAAAGTATACATCTTAATCCATTTTTAATTCATATATATTATAATATCCTGCCATAAAAAGGTAAATCAATAATATAGGATTAGGATAAGAATACTTAAGCAGCTAATGTTGATACGCCATGTTTACTCACGTACAAAATAATAGACTTCCCTCTTATCAATCGATAAAAATCACCAAAGATATCAAAGGAATCTAGTGCGCCTTAAGTGATTTTTTTATTTCAGACAGACGTTATGTTTTTCTTTAAAATTATCGCTCTGTGCCACTCGGTACAAGTATCTAATGAGGATATGAAGAAACTGAGCGCGCGACTTTCAGGAACGGGGAATATGCAACTGATGAATTTCTTTAGACGGAAGAAGATTACTAAATCTACCGGGAACAGTAATGTTATAGATAGCGTGACTTGGAACGCGATTATAAATGAAAATGGGAGTAAAATGGATTACCAGGGCAGCAGCCCTGATGAGAAGGCTCTGGTAGAAGCTGCAGACAGATTTCAAGTGACGTTTTTGGGGGAAGAAGGAAATAATTTGGTTGTTAAAGTCGGGGAAGAGACAGAATTGTTTGAGAGGTTGCAAACAATAGAATTCTCCTCGGAACGAAAGCGAATGTCCGTGATCGTGAAAGATAAGGACGGGAAGGTAGGGCCAACCTTGGTTATTGGTTCAGATTAGATTTAGAACTCTTGGTTAAATAACTACGGTTAATGTTATCGTTGGTAAAATGCGAACTTGTTGTGTTGGTTTAAGATAAAATTTATTGATAAGGTAAATAACTGGAAAAATCTTTATGTCATTCATATTTTTGATATAATAAAAATACCAATTGTCTTCTACGAAACGTGTGTGGATTCGATTTCCACGGAAAATAAAAATGAAATTTTATAGCAAAAGTTTTCAAAATACGTTATCTGATTCCTTTATAAGGCTGGATTTAATAATTTCTTCTATGAGGATGAATTTTTATCTAAACCGTTTGTTTTCTCTCACACTCTCATTCCTGAATCTAGGGGTCAGATCTTCAGTACTTTATATATATTTAAATCATTTTTATAAGGCTATATCGATTGGCCACGATTAATATTATCATTTAATAATAATTTTAGATATGGCTGTTCTGTAAAGGAGCTGAAACTTCCGTGTTCCCGCTTTGCAAAGATTCAGTATTGATAGAAGAAACCGATCGAGATATTAGTGCATTTGCCAACAAAGGACTGAGGACTTTGGCTATAGCCTACCGGGAGATACCTACTGAGGAATATCAACAGGTCACTGAATGTAAGTATCTTATGTTCATTACATCAAATCAAATCTTTTTTTTTATATATATATAATAGGGGGCAAACGAGTAAGCGCGTCACCTGATGTTAAGTGATCAGCGCCGCTCATGAGCGCTCGCGTTGTCACGAGAGTGTTGCCGGTCTTTAAGATCTCACCTTACCAACTATAAGATCTCAAATTGGTTTAATAACAGCACTTGTTATAGTTATGCAATAAAGTAAAGAAATAGAGTTTAATACGCCGGTAGAGCTTAGGGGTGCGTCTAGCTGGTTAAAAACATTAAAAAGATATTTCTATAACATTGTAGGAATCTATTGATTATAATATTATGCAAGATAGTTATGTTACGTAATTATGAACGTACTTTATTACATGCATAGGCATAAAGGGCTTCCCCATAATATAAAAAGGGAGTTCCCGTTGTGTAAAATAGGGCTGATACATATACGAATTTAAGATGTATTAGTATTGTATTTGAATTCAAGTTTAATTACACTGTAACAAGTACAACTTTACTTTCTTCTTCTTCTCTACTTCTGTTTCGTATTGTGGAAAAAATTGTATAGGGATTATACCGTTCAAAATCCTTTCATGTTTCGTCATATCCATACATAATATATTCCTATCACTAGAATCTAGATACATACCTAATATGATATTCATGTTATACAGAAAATTACAAACAAAGCGTTTTAAGGTATAATCTTCGATGTTCTATATCATACACGATAAGCAAATGGCTAATACTTTAAGTTTACAACTGTGTTTGTGAATGCTCTTTGATAATTTTATATTCGTAATTATATGACTTATGTTATTAATTTCTTATTTAATTTATTATGAACGACTTATGAGTTATGACTTATTTATAATATTAAATTTAAAATTTAAAAAAACCCCGACAGACAGGCAGACATACACGTCTTAAAAAGGCGTACTTATAAAAGTTGTTGTTTTTTGTGATGTTAAAGTCATAACCTTTCATTTGATACCCCACTTGAGCATATTTGCAGACATTCGGTTTTTCTTCCCCACTTTAACCCCCCATAACTTTTAAACGGCTGAATCGATTTTCATCAAAGATGTCTAAAAACACTCGCCCGTAAAACACCTGTAATACAAAAAAAACTAAATTGAAATCGGTTCATTCGTTCGGGAGCTATGATGCCACAGACAGACAGACACGTCAAACTCATAACACCCCTCTTTTTGCGTCGGGGGTTAAAAAATGCTCGTAATTGTAACGTTATGCTTAAAAAAATAAGTAAAAAATCTGAAGCCGTAGATAGAGTCCCCCCATGATCATATAATATGTGATCTGATCCTTTTTTTTTTTTATAGTGGGGAAATCCTCATAGGATACCCATGGACCTCGGGGAAGGACCATGGGTTATGTCGGACTTCTACCGACCAAAACCCCACTGTTAATCGCTCCGCCGCAGTGAGTGGGGATCCCGGGCACCTTTGCAGACTCTTCCGCGAATGTGATCTGATCCTGACGCAGTTATTTAATGTTATAATTTAATTAATTCGTATTGTAATTTAATTCAAATTTTCTAACCCGCAATGGATACCCAAACGTTGCGTAGTCGCTGGCTGCATTCACTGCGAACGGCGAGTTGTTTAAAGTACATTGCTGTATTTTTTATTGGCTATTTTATGATAAATACGAAAAATATATTTTTACTTTACAATACATTTTCTTCTTTATGCCACGACTGACTTTATTTTCGTTTATTATAGTTTTTTTATGAACAAATCTTTAAACAAAAAATTAGTTTAATTGTACTTCGTTATAAGCTTATGACGGTGTAAATGTATGAATCGTATGATAGATAAGCAATTATGAGTTCAGTCGCAATTGGTAGCCGACGCGGGGTCGTTGACCGCGTGCTTGCAGAATAACACTGTAATATCTCTGCATCGAATAACCAATATTGTATATGCATGCTTTTCAAATGTTTTAAACGCTTTTATAAGTCACTAGCTGTTGCCCGCGACTCCGCCCGCGTGGATTTTCATACAAACTTTCATCCCATATTTCATCCCCTTGAGGGTAGAATTGATCAAAATCCTTTCTTAGCGGATGCATACATCATAACATCTACCTGCATGGCAAATTTCAGCCCGATCGGTTCAGTGGTTCGGGCTGTGCGTTGATAGATCACTATGTCAGGCCTTTTGAATTATATATATTTAGATAGATTATTACATTACGAACAAAATAATATTGAAAATATAAAACTTAAAAAGTATAATTAAACGGTTGCCATAACACAAACTCTGTTCAATAAAAACTAGGTAGCGCTGTGCAAAGCGAATTGCAACATTTATTTTCCCACTAAGTTAATATAGAAGTATATTAACTTAGTGGGATATTATGTATATTAGTGGCAACATCAATATTTCAGCAATAAAACTCCTGGATGGCAGCACAGCCGAAGGGTTGCAGCAAGTGACCCAACAGTACAAAGTGTTAGAACAACAACTCACGTTGCTAGGGGCAACGGCTGTGGAGGACTGCTTGCAAGACGATGTGGCTGATACATTAGCCTCTTTGAGACGAGCGGGAATTAAGATCTGGGTGCTTACAGGGGATAAGGTAAGGTTTAGTAGGCAATAGTTAGTATTGGAAATATAGCTCAGCTGTACTGGACTAATTCAATTAGGATTGGTTTCGCTCTTTCTTTGTGACTTCAATTTCAAATTAAATTCTGGGTTCTTATAGGGAATAAACTAGGGTCTTCTGAATTTTGATAATTAGTCTATTTGTCTAGTCTTCATACCTAATCTATTCTATACATTCAGAATAACTGATTATTCTGATGTATGGAACCTGAATATTATAAAACTAACACTTATATTATAAACAAATTACTCTTTCATAAACCAGCAAACGTTTAAAATAATAAATCCTAAAATAAATCCTCTCTAACTGTACCCTAAAGAAAACTGGAACCAATAAAATTTCAGGTAGAAACAGCGATAAACGTGTCCCAGTCCTGCGCACACATATCAGAGAACGACCGTCGGATGTTTTTAGTAGGAATACAAGAGGAGGAAGCCTTAAAGGACAGTATAGCTCTGTGTAGAAGAATGATGGAAGAACCAAGTTACCGGGACTTGACGCTGGTGGTCGATGGTACCACCATGACCGGGGTGCTTGATACGGTGTTGGCTGAAGAGTTCGTGGATATATCTATGAAGTGTAGTGCTGTGCTGTGCTGTCGACTGTCGCCTATACAGAAGGCTAAGGTAATTTAGGTCTTAACTGATGAAAAATTGAGCATCCAGAAGTAAATTTGATACATCGTAGCTACCATGTGAAAGCTTCGGGTTAATATTACGTGTATGACAGTCGTGAATAATGTAGTTAGTGGCAAAAAAATATTGAAATCGCTTCAAAGATAAACAGAATCATTGGAAACATTTCATACTTATAATATTAGCATGGAAAACATATTACTTCAGTACAATCTATTTTTATTACACAGTAACAGTCTATTTTTATTCCGCACTCAATATGATGACACCAACTCTCAATATGATATCCATAGATATTTTTCCAGAAGCTTATGGGTAAATCAAAAGGATTTGTCCTCTTAAGAGGCAAACTTTTTTATGACCAAAAAAACCCCTTTACAACGGTCGTTCCAGATAGTAAAACTCATAAAGAACAGTCCAGAACACCCGATCACGGCGGCCATCGGCGACGGCGCCAACGACATCTCCATGATACAAGAAGCGCACGTCGGCTTCGGGATATTCGGCAAGGAGGGGTACCAGGCGGCCAGGTAGGCGGAATTTTTGTCTAGCTTTTTGCCAGTGTCAATGTAATAAGCGACAACGTGGTCAAGATAAAAGTCGATATGAGTCAAGTAAAATCGTCATCAAGTCGTCTTTAGTCGAGTCAGTCAGTCGTTTCGTTCTGCCCTTCGTAAAGTGATAGTAAACTTTACTTGACGATTCTTGGGGCAATCGGAACGGCGCTAATATGCGCTCTCGAATGAATTCTTCATTTCCTGTACACTTATTAGCTAATTTATTGCATGGTTTACTATCACAATCAAACCTTTTATCACTTTATGCACCAAAAAACGAACATTCAATTGAGATTATAAATAGACGCCGACTGATTCCCGCCAAAACTCCAATCTTTTCAGACTCCAATGATTCAAACACTTCTGTCAAATGTGTCAAATATAAAAAAAACAGATCACCGATTAATGTCAGCTTAAAAACATTAATTTTACTGCAACTTTACGAAGAACCTCGACCAATCTTGGAGCAATCGGAACGGCGCTACTAAGCGCTCTCGAATGAATTCTTCATTTCCTGGACACTTATTAGCTAATTTACTGCATGAATCACTATCACAATCAAACATTAAATCACTTTATGCACCAAAAAACGAATATTCAATTGAGATTACAATTAGACGCCGCCAGATTCCCGCAAAAACTCGTCCTGAAATGTACTTATAGTTCAAATTTAAAATATTGCAGTTCCACTTTCAAATGTTTAAAAATATTCGATATTGTACCATCTGTATTAGTATCTTTAAGTGTAACATGCAATTCCATCACGAAGTATGAGAAAATTTTCTTTGTTTTAGATTTTTTACAGATTTTTTTTTCGTGACTTGCCCATGGCCCATTGGTGTATCTAGAAGTAATTAGCAGTAAAGGAGTTTTCCAATAATTTAGCAATACATTTTTTCGTCATTTCATTAAAAAAAATTGTAAAAACATACTTTAGAGCGCCAATTTTAACATCTTTTAAAAAGTTCCTTGCCGCTAAAAACATAGACATGTTTTCTTTAGTAAATACATTCATATTAAACATATAAGTGCACAGAGAATCACAAGTTTTCATGTATGGAATCGATTCCACAACCCTTATATTACATATGAATCCCATCATTTTCAGATCAGCAGATTTCGCATTCACGAAGTTCTCGAAGGTGAAGAAAATGCTTCTAGTGCTCGGCCACTGGTACTACCAGCGTCTCGCTACCCTCATACACTACTTTTTCTACAAAAACCTCGTCCTTGGGAACATTATGGTGAGATGACTTATCGTTTTTTTCAAGAATTTTTTATAGAGATTTTTACTCACTTTTAACCAAGTATTTTATTTTCACACCATTCAATTAAAGTACTGTTAATAAAAAAATGTTTAAGTTAGTACTAGGTTAGTTAATGTTAAAGTATTATTTTATGAAGGTGTGAATCCAATTTGTGGCAGCGCCTCCCCTTTCTTCCTCCATACTTTTCTATTTCTGGCGAGATAGCCAATCTCAATTTATTATTTAGATTAACCAATTAAAGGCGGAGCTATAAGGGATTTTGGCATTATTTGTACATTCATTATATTATTGTAGTGCCTACAGACCCGATATTAATGCAAGATTCTAGAAATTGTTCAACTTATATTGTTAAACGTTTCCTTGTTTAAAATTATGAAAAATTCGCTTTGGCAATGTAGGCATCAAATCTCCATTAATTCGATTAGCAGAATGCTATCGTATCTTGTGCTTTCCAGCTTTTTTTCCGCTTCCAGCGGCTTTTACAATATCAAATGCCCTTTAATTTATATAATTCAAGATGGCGGCTCCACAAAATAGTGAAACTCATTACTATCAGGTATCTTTAGGGTTCCGTGCCTATCTCATCGGAATCTTTGTCAATCGTGTGCCTTCCAGCTGTGGGTTGTTTAGGGTTCCGTACTATATCATCGGAACTTTTTTTTTTATATTATGAAGACGGGAGACGAGGTGGACGCACTCCTGATGGTAAGAGTAACGCCAGTCCATAACCAATGCAGTGCTGCCCGGAACTATGCTATAAAGCCTCTTTACTATGGGTTGCCTGGAAGAGATCACTCTTAAGTGATAAAGTCGCCTGTTACTTACATTGTATCAAATGTTTTTTTTAATTATATAAATTGTAACAAAGTGTTAATAAATAAAATAAATTAATAAAGCCCAACTCCGGGCAGGCTGCACTACACCGACGCTCCACTTTGAGTCATCAGATGTTAAGACTCATTAACTTGTATCAATCGTGTGCTTTCCAGCTGTTCTTCCAAGCGCACTCGGCGTTCTCGACGCAGTCGGTGTACGACAGCATGTACCTGACGTTCTACAACCTGGTGTTCACGTCCGTGCCCTGCCTCGTGCTGGCCGTCACCGAACAGCGCTGGCCCGCCCGCCTGCTGCTGGCGTGAGTACACACTTGTAGCTCGCGTCACGAATCTTTAGCGCTGAACGAAACCTGCGCGGAAGTCAAACATAGGGTATCGAGGTAGCGGCACGGCGCGCGGGGCGCGTGATCGTCGGGTGCGCGAGCTTTGATTGGTTGTCCCAGTCGTGTTGTCTTTGAGCACCAATACGTCAATTACGAACGTGATTCTACCGATGCGCAGCTATTCTCGTCCAGCGTTAAACATAAATGACGCATACTATATATACTCGTACACTATACAGTGTGTTTCACAACATGTGTCCGATCCTGAAGGGTAATGTTCTCTATTGCAAACCCTTTTCGAATAAAATAAAATAAAAAATCTATAGCAAAAAATAACAATGCAGTAAAGTTTTGAAGATTATGTTTCTAGTGATTAATTTACACGAATTCAAGGAAATTCACAAGCGCTGGCAACTCACGAACGGTTCGTAGACCCTATAGATCCTATAGATATAGATAGATATCCTATAGCAGAGCACGTGAAAGCGAGATGGTGTTGCCATGCAAGTTTTGCAATTTTACTTAGTTTATTTTTTTGTTTGGAAAAATTTATTGTGCTATTTTTTCAAAACGATAGCAAAATAAGGACCTACTACCGGTATATAGTAAGAGGTTATCGGATCGGACACTTGTAATACACCGTATATCAGAATAATAATTCTTAAACGCTATTTAGTACAAGCTAAAATTGCTTCATGATAAGCACACGCATGAAAGCTAGGTCTTTTTTTGGTAGGCAACTGGAAAAAAAGTTCGCCTAGTATTACCTACTTCGCTTAGTTAGAAATGCATGGCAAACTTTTAAAAAAGAAAACGGAAGGAGTTTGTGATAAAAATTAGGGAGGGAAGGGGAAGGAAGCGTAATCGTGTTTTATTTGATAAGTGGGAATACCAAAGGTCCATTCATCCCTTTCTTATCTTTGATTTTTAATTGTCATTCGTGAGACTTTGCTTAAGAAGCTTTGCGTCTGTTTTATTTTATGCCACAACAAAAAAATTAATAACATGACCATAACGATTGCAGAAACCCGATGCTATATCGGAACATAAGGAGGAACAAGCTTCTTTCGTGGAGATACTTTATGGCGTGGCTGCTGGCCGGAGTCTACCATTCTGTCGTTATCTATGGCTTCGCGTACTACCTCATATCCAGCTCTAGTGTAGTGTCTATGGATGGGAAAGTTGTGGATCTATGGTGAGTTGACTATGTACTTTTTGGAATTAAAATACTCCAAACTGTTTTAAAAATAAATTCAAAATGTATTCCTTGTATTCTTTGTATGAGTATTGAATGTTTTTTAATCTTTCACGCAAAAACTACCGGGATTTTGTGAAATGTAGCACGCAAGAAGATTAATCACGGGTTTTATTTGGAGGAGGCTGTTTTTGTTATTTTGTAGAAGACTGATTTTGTATAGGTATCTAGAGCTTCTTCGAAAGGGGGAATCACACGTCACTAGGGGTCTGCGCCGTTCGACGTAGCGCATAGCGTGCGTGCGACGTAGCGCCCGGCGTAGCTTAAGGAGCAAAACCGGCGTAGCGAATAGAGCGCTACACGGGGAAGCGCCTCTCACGCAAACCGCGCTGCGCGACACCCGTATATCTATCTATACATATAATAAAAACGCAACGAGTCGCTGTCTGTACGTGGAAGATACATGAGAAAAATATTACAGGAGACCTTTCTTAAAGCAATAGATGACAATGATTTTTTGAATTTTTGTCTGTTTGTTTGTGCACGCTAATCTCAGAAATGGGGTTTTCAATGATATATTGTGGTAAGCTTCACTTAACATTTAGTGTTTAATTCATGTCAATCGGTTGATAAATAAAAAAGTTATGGCAATTTAAAGAATCACGTTGAACTTGCTAAACGTTTGTTGGCGCTGGTTAGGTATTTTCAAAAATGCTGCCCAAATTCACTTTTCTACGCGGATGAAGTCGTGGGCACGTGTCGTAAAAAAGGTTGAGAATTACTGATCTAGGGGACCTATATTTACAAAATTTCCACTAAACCGTTTCAGCCGTTTTTGCGTAAAAGAATAACAAACAAACATTCATACATGCATTCTCACATTTCACATTTATAAGTATTAGTAGGTTATATATGTATTTCTTTTGCTTTTAAGCGGTAGTATATAGTAACTGAACGGTCGGCAGGTCGTTCGGCGCGCTGCTGTTCCACGCGTCGATGGTGACGGTGACGCTGAAGCTGTGCGTGCACGCGCGCTACGTGACGGGCGCGCTGGCGCTGTCCGCCGCGCTCTCGCTCGCCGGCTACGTCGCCTTCAACGCGCTCTACTCCACCTTCTACCTGTGAGTATAGGTGTAGGGTGATAGGTACCGTCGGCAATGAACGCGCTCAATTTCAATTTCATGGTAGGTACAATCAGCAACGAACAAGTCAGTTGATAAAACAAGTAAAGTCAGCAACGAAAAAATCTGTAGCTAGAACAGGTAAAGTCAACAACGCAAACGAGTTGTTATTAAAGGCGCAGTCCTCAATCCTTTAGACTTTGAACGTGTACAGTCAGCAATTTAAGCAATAGTACTTTTAATAGGTACAATCAGCAACGAACATTTGTATTTCAAAGGAGTTCAATAAATAATATTTTAGACAATAGTTGTCATAATTAAACAGCCGTACGTATATATTCTATTGAATTTTAACTCTAAATTTATTAACACATCGAAACCTACTACTAAAACTACTTTTAATATTTGTTACAGGCAAATAGACGGCGATATTCTTGGCACATACATCCGTCTGCTCGCGTCGCCATCGTTCGCGTTCTACAACCTACTATTTATCATCGCGACTCTCTCCCCCGACTTCTTCTGTCTCATCATCATAGAGAAGAGAGCGAGACGGAACATCCAGTCGTGCCAAACGCAAGGAGTTTTTAGTACAAGATTGTAATTTTTAACACAAAAAACAGCCAGATACAAAGTTGTACGTATTCTTAACACTACGTCTTAGCCTAAATTAAAAGAAGCGGTATACTGGTCATCATCAGGGTTCCATGTTTAAATCGTTCATTAAGAAAAACGAACGAACTAGTTCATTTACATTTTTCATATACAGCTGGCATATCGCCAGATGGACAACAATTTGCATCTACCTCATGGCGCATTTTAACTAACGTTTGTGTTGCCATATCATTACGAGTTAAAAAGTGAACTTTTTATACCGGCCAGACTAATTATTATTGCCCGGTTATTGGCCGGTTGCAGAAATTGGAGATTTTATACCTTTGTTTTCAAAATAAAATGTGACGTGACCACAAGTCCATTTAATAGGACAAATACTGAAAGCATCATCCGTAACATTTACAATCCTAAATATAGATAAAAAATAATAAATATAACTTTAAATATAACATTATTCATGACGCTAGTATTATTTAAATAATGTTACTGGTATAGAAAAATAAATTTAATTGACAATTATTATATAAAGTGAGCATAAAAACAATGAGCTTTGTACAAACAGGGACCATTAATTGTAATTTTAGGCGGTATTCTATTATTCTAGTCATAACTTAGTTTTTAAGTAAAATAAGTTAGACAATTTCTGTATATGGTAAGACCATAATTTTTTAGTGTATAAACCCTAAAAATACTTAAGATTAATAAATTCATATTTATTTTTATTATGAACATAACAGACGAATGAAATGTTTAAACTCGTAGTTATTTAAATAAAAAAAAATATGTTTAAACATTTTCTAGTAAATTTATGTATATTGTGTTCATTTTATTTTTATGTTAAAAAATGTAATTGTGATAGCTATAAATAATAATAAGATAAATGTGTACATTGTAAAAAGTTAAATATAAAAGCAAGAGCTGGTTGTAAACCAATATATTAAAACTGCATTTAAATAACAGATACTCTTTAATAACAATCAATATTAAATAGGTTTAAATTGTAACGAGCTGAAGGTATAAAAAGAAAATTGTTTAAATTTTCCATCGTTTTATTACTCTCCTTATCCCAAAACATGAGTCAATGTAAGCACTACGTAAATCGTAAACAATTTATAGCAATGAATTTGCTTTTGGTAGTCAACACCAACAACAATCTGCGGTACACTATACAAATTCAGGAGAATAAAATACAATTCTTGTACGCTAAAAAGACCGTTGGTATGATATTATTATATTTTTTATTACACTCATACTCACAGCCTGAATTTTTATTACATAATTACCAGTAGTGCTTTATTTTGGATATTATACCATAATATTAGGATCGTCAGTGTATATACCCTTTTTTAATAGCATAAATGTTTATCATTCTCCACTTTTTTTATAAAAAAGAAAGTAATAAAAAAGTCAAAAAGCCGTTCACAATTATTAAATATATATTATGGCACCTTCATACGTAAAATTGTCAAATGTCAATTGTCTCATGTCATTTTAATATGTTGCTTGTCAGTTGTCAGTTTATTAAAATAGCGCTGTTTGTTTGGATTTTTAAAGACGCTTTATCGTAACGCAAGCCGCAAACTATTGTATTTCGCCTATGTTAACAAATATCAATTGCTTATAATTCAACTATTTAAACGTATCATTTCTCTCAAATAATATGTTATGACATAAAACCAATAAAACAGAGACTGAATTTAAAATCGTGTTTTTAAAATGAATCTTGAACTTTTAGGTTTGTATTTTAATATTTATCAAGTTAATTTACTTAATTAAACTTTATCGTACTTAATAAAACACTTTTATCCTCACTACTTGTTTCAGAATCATTTGGGCAAAATTATCCCGAGGTTAGTATAATATATGAAGTGAAGTTTATTTTAAGTCTTAACCAATATGGAATTAATAACTTTAAAAAACTAATTAATTCATATTGCTTAAATAATTACTATTAAATTGACTTTAATGTTTCTTCTCTTTGTTCAACTCACTTTTTTATCGAATTTCAAAATTATTATAATCAATAGTCATATCTTTACTTCTACTTGATAGGAATTCGATGGTACCCTAGACTCAATATCCCTAGCTGCTACATGTGCTTTCAACCGCCGTGGAACACTCCTAGCAGTAGGTTGCAATGACGGACGTATATTCATATGGGACTTTCTTACTAGAGGTATTGCTAAGTCAATATCAGCTCATGTGTATCCTGTCTGTAGTTTGAGCTGGTCTCGGAATTGTAAAAAGGTGTGTTTAACTTTGCATTTATACTATAATATAATAAAACTGAAGGATATTCTATAGACATGTTCTTAAATATTAAGCTTTAGAAATATTTTGCCACTGCCATTTTTAGACATTGTCTACATACACAACTTTGTGCATACATACAAATAGGCATCTTGGTAACTACTTACTACATTTAATTACTATTTTTTACTATTTCTCTAGACTGCACAGTTCCTGAAGTAATTTCTCAGTCAATAATATATAAATATCCCAATAATAGTTATAATAATAATTAACTAAATTTAAAAACTTTTTTGTTTTTGCCTTATGTTTGCCTGCAAGATATTGCTTTCTGATGCCACAAATTGATCTTATTGTTAAAATTATTATACTCAGTAATCTAATGAACAGTTCTGTTTATTATATATATTTTTTATTTTTATTTATCTGCAATCATTCTTCAGTAAACATGAAAAGATTTAGTAACCATGAACAGATTGATTGAGGGAAAGGAGAGCTTCTGTTTTATGGAAAGTGTTTTTAATTTTTATTTAATATCACTTTCAGCTTCTATCATCATCAACGGATCATAATGTATGTATATGGGATGTTCTATCGGGGGAATGTGAACAGAGATACCGGTTTCCAACACCCATTCAAAGAGTACAGTTTGATCCTCGGAATGATAAACGGTTTCTCGTCTGTCCTATGAGGCATGCAGCTCTATTAGTTGACACTGAAGGAGGACACAAGATATTACCGATTGACGATGACGTAAGTGTTGTTATTTTGATTTTTTTCGGTTCAAGTTCAGGAAATAATTAATTTATTAAAGTTACAAGTATGGATTTTTTGATAGCATTTAGTGAGTTGCATTAGTATTTATTGTTGTATTAATCTCAATATAATATACTAGCTGAGCCCACTTCATTGGACATAATGTTAACAATCCTTTTTATATAATATAGCCTGTGACACACAGCAATAATGTGCCTTTCTATTGGTGAAAGAATTTTTAAAATTGGTTCAGTTGATCCAGAGATTACCCCTTACAATTTAACAAAAATTAAATTAAATTTGCACACCATGTGCAGTTTGATCCAACTTAAAAGAAAGGATGAGAAGTAGTACACTAGTATTATAATAAACGTAAGAACAAAAATTATTTGATCATTTTGTAAGTATGTCACATGTATTTAATTTTTAGGGTGACATCAATGTAATAGGGTCATTTGATCGGCGAGGTGATCATGTATACACGGGCAATGCGAAGGGAAAGATTCTAATATTAGACTCGCAAACACTAGCCGTTAAAGCTAGTTTTAAAATCACTGTTGGAACGTCGAGTACTACGGGTATTAAAAGTATAGAGTTCGCTAAGAGAGGAGAGTGAGTATGCTAATTCTTTTTAATTTGGGTTGTACTGGCAATTCAATAAGTTTTTTGATGTAGTATATACCAATATTATGCATATATTATACACATAATAATTTCAAAAAACCGTATAAAAATCGCTTTCTTACTTTGAAAGATTTAAACATACATAGGGATAGAAAACAACGACATTGTATTAATTTTGCAATTATATTTTTTGTACCTTTTAAAACAAAAGAACATATTTTCAGTTGTTTCCTAGTGAACACATCGGACCGCGTAATAAGAGTGTATGACACGAACACAGTTCTCAAATGCGGTGTTAACGGAGAACCGGAACCAATACAAAAGCTGCAGGATCTTGTTAATAAGTGAGTGTGCAGAAATTGCAAAGCATGAAAAATGTATCTTACTAGCGCTTTAAATCTTTAATTTGGATAGCGAAAAAAAATTTGCAAACCAAAATTAGAGGAGATTCCCAAAAACTTTTCTATACAATTTATTTCTCGCAATCTTTTATTGTATTGCTAATTATAAGAAAGTTAATACTAGTAAGCTTAAGTAAAATCGTTAAATAATAATTATGCTTGCTATCATTGAATAAAATAAATAAAAAATAAAGAAAACCTTTATATACCAAACTGATGCTCATCTGATATTTATTTCATTCTAGAACAACATGGAAGAAATGTTGCTTCTCCGGTGACGGGGAGTATATCTGTGCTGGTTCTGCCCGCCAGCATGCTCTGTACATTTGGGAGAAAGCCATCGGAAACCTGGTGAAGATCCTCCATGGAACAAAGGGAGAACTACTCTTGGATGTGGTCTGGCATCCCATTAGACCTATTATCGCTAGTATTAGCGCTGGTAAGATTCATTATTGAAACTTTCTGAAACTAACATTTAAAACCAAAATACAGTTTGTAAGACTGCAAAGATTATATTTCTGCAAAATATTTTCTTATTTGAATTAGAATGATTAATCAGAACACTATTGTTTAGGGGGTAATATAAGACACAATAGGTATGAATTACAAATCCATAGTATCATAGGACCTGATATTTCATAAAAAATAGTTCTCATTTAATATAAATATTTGTATAATGATAACTATGTATCACAGTGTCACCCGCATATAAACTTTCATCACCTACTTCAAAACTATAATTTTTTTTTTACAATATATTTCTTTTGCAACTTTTTCAGGCGTCGTATCAATCTGGGCTCAGAACCAGGTAGAAAACTGGTCGGCGTTCGCTCCTGATTTTAAGGAGTTGGACGAGAACGTGGAGTACGAAGAGAGAGAGAGTGAGTTTGACGTGGAGGACGAGGACCGGTCTGTGGACCAGGCTGGCGAGAGCCGCAATGATGAGGAAGTTGAGGTGAGGTACCATAGAGCACCATAGATAATGGTTATTTTATGAGAGTTATAGCTGTGAGAATTTATTTAGGAAAAAAAAGATAAGAAATACTTGCTACCATAGATATAATGTTAATAAATTTGTAAAAAAAAAATATTATTTACAGCTGTCAAAAGTGAAAATTATACCAGTATACTATTTACTTAGAGAAAACTGTAAAAAGAGAAAAATGTTGACCTAAGTAATAAAGAGTGAACCCAACAAAAGTACTTTGATGAAAAAATAATCTTAACTTACTTACATAATATAATAAGAAGGAAGGTCTTTCTGTAAGATTGCCATAATTGTCTTTTTACCAAATGTAAGGAAGATATTTTATTTTAAGTATATAAAAGTATGTGGTGTTTGCAGGTGGACGTAACAACATGTGAACCAGTAGCAGCGTTCTGCAGTTCAGACGAGGAGGGAGAAGATGATGGTCTATTGGCCTTCTTACCTATCGCACCAGAAATTGAAGACCCAGAGGTATTTAGTTCTTTTTTCCTAAAATTTTCAAACTAAGAAAATGTTGTCTATGGTCCGTTTCTATCTAAAATTTATGTATGTTTATTGTTTAATCATTTCGAGTTTTAGTTTAAACAAAATTCATTATTCATTTCTTAAATTTACTTTTTATTTTTGCTTTAAGAAAATGTTGTCTATGGCCAGTCTGGGCCTAGCTTGACGTCTATGTTTAGTTAAAAAATCCATAACTCTTCAAAATTTGCTATTTTATTATTATAATTGTTATGCTACTTATATATATATAGGTATATCAATTTTTATATTGATATTTGTATTGGATTTTTTATAGATAAAAATATAAAAATATTTTTACATTATGTATTAATTTTAATACTTAAAGAGTGTGTATTATGTGTATTTTTTCACATATGTGTGTGTATTATTTAAATGCATTTCAATAATAACAAATATATCTGTATATTCGTTCGCCAGGACGGCTGGGCTGCGACGCAAGAAACAGCTACACCCACTGAAACACCGGAGAAACCGGAACCAGCTGCGAAGAGACCTCGCACTCATACTTATGACATCTCGCTCAAAATAGATCCGCCCGGTATGTACTTATTCCTTGCACTAAGACAAACAAACGAAATACAAAATTAAAGGGAATATTAATTTGTCTTTTTATTTAAACTCTTTTTTAAATTAACTCTTCATATAGGTACAGAATTTTATTAACAAATTCAATTGTTCAAATCAACCCAACGAGTATAAGTTTTTATAAAGAAATATTTTAATATTGAGATGTTATATAATGTTGGAAGTGTTAATCGAGTTTTGTACTCGACTGTACATTGTTAGAATAACTGTATTTACTTTTAATCTACTTAATGGTATATATAGTTGTAATTATACCTTTAAAGAGCTGTTTAATATTTGGAAAATATATATTTTTGAATATTGTTTTATTGTCTGTGATGTTCACATAAATATTTTTACTTCCAGAACAACCCTTATCATTTGGAGGCAAGAACAAGCAAGCAGCTGGCAGCAAGAAAGTGGCAGGCAGGCCTAGGAAATAAATTGTGCTAAGAAATATTATATATTATTAAAAAAATCAAATAGTGTTTTATTTTAAATCATATTTATTATTAAAAGATTATTTTACCCGCATTTATGCATGTATTATACACATAAACCTCCCTCTTGAAACACTATGTATTTAAAAAACGCATGAAAATCGGTTGCGTAGTTTTAAAGATAGAAGCCTACATAGAAATTAGTGGCAGTAATAAAAGACCGTTTTGTTTTATACTTTTTATTATTTTATGAAGTGGTGAGACGAGCTGGACGCCCTCCTGATGGTAAGAGAAACGCCAGCCCATAACCAATGTAGTTATATATTATGTTATGATAGAGCGTCCCGCCCTATAAAAAAATAATTGATTGGAGAAAGCCTTATTAGCTAGTTTAAAATTGTTAAAATCAAAAAGCACAAGAGTTATGAAGTTTGATTAAAAATATACAACGTGTAACAGAAATGTGTGGTCATTTTTTGCGTGCTGTTCAAATGCTCATAATTAGTCTATATACAAGTCCCCACATTAAAATAAACAGTTTTGAGATTTATTATTTTATTTATTCATCAATTAAATCGATAATATAAAAATCAAAACAAGTGTTACATCACTTTTCGAATTCTAATGACAGAGACAGCAGTAACTTTTTCAATGAAATGCATTGTCATAGGGTCATGCGGTCACGTAACAGCTGATAGCTCTGAAGTGATGTCGTAGTGTCGATAAATTTAAAAACCGATATGGTAGTCAATAGAAATGTAAAATCAATATCTTGATTATAAATAGTTCAAATGAAATTACTTTTTAATACATTAATTTAAAATTAGGTAATCTTTGAGATCCTTAAATATGACCACGCATTTCTGTTACACGTTGTATATTCAAGATATATATTTTTATTCAAACTTCATAACTCTATAACCTAACCTATTATGTAATAGTTATTTCCTACAGTTAGTAATGAGAAAAATGGTCTTGTGGTAGTAACCATGTCTGAGCGTAGGATCGGAATAACGAACCACGAAATTTGTAGGACAATATGTTTGTTAAATAGTACAAATAATATTAACTAAGTAAAAAAATAAAAATCAGCTGGTTAGTAATAATTTACGATGACCTCGTGATCGATACACGTTGGAAAGAGGGGACTCTGATCAAACCATAGATTTTGTAGGACAAATATTTTTTCAAGTAATTTATATAATTATCTTGAGATATAACACAACAAAAATCAGTTAGGTAAAAATATTTAAGAATCACCAAATCGACATAGTTTATCCTTGCTAGTTGTGTCTGTATGTAAGTTTATTACTTGTATAGTAAACAAACAAATTGATAGACGATTTCCATAAACTCAATTCCAAACTTTTTTAACAGGTTGAAGCTTTGAGGAAGCTCGTTAATAAAATGTGTACAATGCTAGGCGGATGTGTTAGAATGATGTTAGAATACAAAATATCCTAACCGGCGAGAGAAATTGAGAAATATGTTTTGAGATTTAAACGAGTGTGTGAACGTGTGGAAAACTTATATTATTGATCTAAATTACTTTATGTAGCAAATAAATTTAAAGGTTTTGATTTTTCAAATAATTGCTAATTGTAATCTATTGCTTGCTAAGACTTATGTATTTTTAACGGCTATAATTTTATGTTGACCACCAGAAAAAAATATATACAATGACAAATAAAACAAGAAAGTAGGAGAAAAACATTTATTTGCAAAAAGAAATACCTCTGTAATAAAATTCGTATTTAGAGTATACAATAAGTACTTATCGTTTGTGTATAAATAATCTCACTTAAATATAAACAAAAATAATAATACATCGTTTGTATTCGAGAACGAATCTTCGTCAACATAAACCGTTTAATATCATACATAGAGGCCTAGTCGTCGCCGGTATAAATAATTATCTATATATTTACAACTACACTACGCGTCGAGGTCGTCCTCGCGCTGGCTCGAGAAGTAGCTCACGAGTCCTCCGAACACGCTGCCCTCCCCACCCTCCCCGCCCTCCCCTCTCTCGACCGCCACTCCTTCCGCCCCCGCCTCCCCTGCCTCCTCGCGCTCCTCCTTTATATTGCTTACTTTGGGATCCATCTCCTTATTCTCCTCGAGTTTCGAGATTTGAGGCTTTGTTTCGGGAGGAGACGGCGGCTCTTCTGGAGAGTCGCTGCGCTCGGGCTCCGCGTCCAGCGGTCTTGGAGATGGTTTCCGCATCATGAGCTGGTCTCGTGCTACGACTGGCTTCTCCGGCCGGACCAGCCCCGGGTAGGGCGGCGCGGGCAGGTAGGGCGCCTGCGCGCGCATGTACGGGTAGTGCGCCACCTCGTGCCCCATCAGGCGCTCCGGGGCTCCCGCGCGGATCACTTCCGGAGGCGGCCGCGACATATCCCGGATCAGGTGCCTGTCCGGGTATCGCATATCTTGCATTTTATCCGGGAACTGTTTATCCTGACGCATGGCTTCGAGACGGTCGGGCAACCCTGGCCGGTCGTACCGCAAGTCCTGCACGTTTCTATCCGGCCCGACTTGCCTGTCCGGGGTGGGTAATCTAGCTTCAATGGAGCTGGGCCGCATATCCGGCATTATCGGTCGAATCGGTGCCCGTATCATGTCATGTAGAATTGAAGACTCGGCGGGCCTGTTCAAGTCGGGCATCAGCCGGTCGGTGGGTGCCCGGATGAGTTTATCCGGTCCGGGAGCCCGCGTCATGTCATGCGGGGGCCGGATGTGCCGCGGACCGTCAGGGCGCAAGGAGGGGTCGAAAGGCATGCGGTCAGGAGGGCCTTGGGACGGCTTGTGATCGAAGTAGCCGGCCATTGCGGGCATACGCAGCGGGGCGTGGAGTCTCGTTTGTAAGTTTTCCGGAGCTCCTGGAGGCGGGGCGTAAGGCCCATAGGGCCCGTACTGTGGAGCGTAGGGGCCTAACGGTCGCCTAGCATCCTTATTCTCGGT
>JADANM010003811.1:1429421-1442678 GCA_026213755.1 Eurema hecabe | reverse complement strand
TCTAGATATTACTATTCTATGGTGGTGGGTGGATCTTCTAGATATTATAGTAAGCGTCACGAATCTTTAGCGCTGAACGAAACCTGCGCAGTAGTCAAAAATAAGGTATCGAGTAAGTGATCGTCGGGTGCGCGAGCGTTGATTGGTTGTCCCGGTCGTGTTGTCTTTCTCGCACCAATACGTCAATTACGAGCGCGATTCTACCGATGCGCAGCTATTCTCGTCAATCGCTAAACATAAATGACGCGTACTATACTATTGTACGGTGGGCGGTACCTTGATGGCGGATGAGATGAGGCGGTCGTACTCTCTGGCGCGGTAGGACACGGGCAGCTGGCGGCGCGCGCGCAGCCGGTACACCGCGCCCGACGACGACGACGACCAGCTGCTGCCCTCTGCAGACATTATCATTACATTATATATCTTTAAAACTGCTTAACCGATTTTCATGCGATTTTTTTAATAGATAGTGATGTGAGAGGATTTTTTTTATATGTATTACCGCGGGGCGCGGATGGTATAGATACATTTTTATATTTCTATCAGAAGTAGAAAGTATATATTTTTAAGGGCATATTATAATAATCTATGTAATATTTTCTGAACGTAAAATATCCAGTCTTCTTTTAGTAAAACGAAAACTTAAAATCTCACCAGAATCATCATCGGACTTCTCTTCTGACTTCACCTCGTCTGGCACTTTCTTCTCTTCTTTCTCCGGCTCTTTCTCTTCTTCCGGCTCTTCTTGAAGTTTCCTTTCTCTTTCCGCTTCCACTGTCGCTAGGAGTTCGTCGTACTTCACCAATTCCTTCTCTAACGTCGAGATTAATTGATTCTGAAAATACGAATTATTTAAGATGCTAAAGCGAGTTGTAAGTATTATTTTAAGTTTTTTTTCAGCAATATTATGACTAGTAATATTCAAATGTATTGTCCGAATGAGATTTAAGTTGCTACTCAGCAACTCATTAAAAATTGTTAAGCTATCAACAAATATTGTTTTTACTTATTTATATTAACAAGATGCATACAGATTAATTTTGTTATCTGCCCTTTAACATCCTATTTACAATTTGAATAATGGCAACTCCACGTCTAGGCGCGGCTTTTGTGTGGGGACAATTTGAATAAATGGAACTCTTTATTTTTGAAATGGTTCCTTAGATCTAAAATTTTTACCACTAAATTAGATCCTGGAATAAAAAAAATCAATTTATTTTATACTAGTGTTGCGTCTATTCAGACCATGAATATTTGATTTAATGGTTCAAAACCGATTGTAGACTAAAAAGGGAAAAAGAAACTTACATGCTGACAAGGCGGGCAATACCAATTGCCGCTAGGAACGAGAAACAGCATGGGCTTAAGACAGCTGGCGTGGTAGCCAGCGTCACACTCATCACAGAGAAGTATCCATTCAGGCTGCTCGCCGCTGCCGCAGCGCTTGCAGAAACCTTCTTCTGACTCTGAAAGTATTAAGGGTTATGTACAGTCAACAAAAAAAATTTGAAAAAACCTTGTTACTCTAAAGTAATACATTCAGAGTTAGTAATTTTGTAGTTTAGAGTTTTATACACTGTACAGTCAACAAAAAACTTAAATAGTTACAATGATAATATTATTATGTTTCAGCGTAGGTACAGTTAACAAAATAAAATTAATGAACATGTCAGTATTTGAAGATTTCATAGTTAAATATTGTTTACCATGAAAATAAATTTGTTGTAAACAACAATTTCGTTATGGAATCTGTTAGTAATGAATTTATGATTCAAGTTTTGGTGTTAACTGTACTGTGTACATGTAATGATTAAGTGCATAATATGATTAATTTATGTTTAAAGTAAATAAATATAATTTAAAATCCACACTTACCTTCCTGTAACGTCCTAGCTTGTCGCACGGGTTCGTTCTGACCGTCACTCTCCAAATCCGACTCAGGAGAGAACTCGTGATCAGACTTGTTGAATTCAACTGAAATCATATTTTATTAATGCTCATAATATTATATTGTATTGAGATTATTTCCATATGAATAAAATATACAGAATTTAATTGATAGTAGTAGAGTACCAGTAGAACGATCAGGCCATCGATCGAAATGAGCAGGCTGGTATAGATGTTGTACGCCTTACCAAAAGAAATTTTCATGACACAATATTTTATGACATTTCTTGCGACAACGCCCAATTTATTAAACTTTAATCTTAATTATATGTATTAGTATATTAAGGTACCTTGTTAAAGATAATACTGAAAAATTAACAAAATTAATCGAAATGGTACCACAGAGAGGGAAAATGGATCAAAGGAATACAGGTTACAGTTTAGACATTCAAAGATGATTAAAAAAAACTGCAAACTCTCAATAGTTAATTGTAGCTAGCAATGAAACTGAGGAGACCTATGTCTATTGACATGCTTTCTATTTAACACGCTTTTTATTAGCTTCACCTGTATGTTTGTTTGTAACCGACTTCTTTGGGCGCGATTTTGTCCCACTTTAAACGGCCAGTTTTCGTTCAAACTTTGTATTAAGTAATGGGTTTATTAGTATGCCACTTTAAGAGTGAGTTAAGCAGTAAGAGTACTCACGCTCCGGCTCCTCGTCGAACAGCGGCTCCTGCTCGGAGCTGGAGTCCTGGTCAGTGGAGTCAGCCGCCGTCCACTTGCGAGGCTTCCGCACCCGCTCCTCACCGGAACTGGACCCGCTGGCCTTCCACTCTTCTTCGTCGTCGTCTTTGTTCTTTAAACGTTTACAAATGAATAGTACGCGTCATTTATGTTTAGCGCTGGACGAGAATAGCTGCGCATCGGTAGAATCGCGCTCGTAATTGACGTATTGGTGCGAGAAAGACAACACGACTGGGACAACCAACAAACGGAAACCAAAACGGGAAAACGTTGATCTATACAATTTCTTAGGCGAGGCATCTGTGACCAGCTCCTTTTATCGGCCACTTTGCCACGCTTTAATAATTTCGTTCTTATTGGTGTTATGCATGACAATTAATGTTACTTTCATTGAAAACCATTGAATTTCTGTAATAAATGACAACATTCATACTGGTGTCTTTCATATATTCTCTAGTTTGTCAATCCTAACTTCTTTTTTACAGGCTGGCAATGCATTCTCTTAGCTTTTTCACTAAAATCCAGTCCATCAGGCAACACTCCCCCTTACATACAATCAAACAATAGTGATAGTACAATACCTTTTTCTTATGTATCATCTTGAGTTCCCGTAATGTCACCTCTTCAAGATGCCTTCGGTCTGCTTCTTCTTTGATCTTCATCTGAGCGATTCGTCGAGACTGTCTGACCGGTGTTAGCTCATCATCACCCTTCTTCTTCAATTTCTTTGCACTTTTCTTACCAGCTAAAATAAATAAATAAATATTTCAGGCCATTTATATACAGCGCCATCTAGTCCCACGCTAAGCAGTTTTATAGTTACTAGATAATAGAAGTAATTACATATACATACATTTCTTTTTTAAATACACACAAACAATACATGGCAACACCCAGACCCTAAGCGGTTGTCAAAAAAGGTAAACACCTATAAGTGTTACTCCAACATATGTGTTACTTTTTATTATATTTTTTTTATAAAATAAAAATTACCTAAGCTATGGAGAGTTTCCTCTTCAGATTCACTAGAACTTTTTGCCATTAACTTAGCTTCTACTTTTTTCCTGAAAATAATCATTATTATAAATTAATTAAAAGCATTAAATAAAATTATTTCGAAACACAATTTTTGAAGATTTTAACACATGTAAAAAGAGCTTATCTTTTTAACTTGGTTGGAGATAATTTTTACACTTATATAAATACACTAAGACTGACCCAAAACTTACCTAGTTGAGGTTATTATTTTCTTAGGTTTAATTTTCAATCTTTTGCCACTACTAAGCGGCTCATCTTCTTCACTTTCACTCTGAGATTCAGATTTATTTTTATCACTTAAAGTTGCATTAAGTAAAGACCTCTTTAATGCTTTACTCCTCTTTGTGTCATCCTTATCATTATTTCTATTAGAATCATTTTTATCTTTCTGAAGGAACTTTCTGGATTTCAATTTACCCTTTTTCGCTTTAATTTTCTTTCTATGGGATATTTTATCATAATTTTCATCTACATTTAAATCTTTATTTTCAATATTATCATTACTAACATCGTTTTTATTGTCTAAAGTATCTGTTTCTTTGGAATGTGATACATTATCTAACTCTGGTGTTGGTTCTAAGCGTAACTTTTTTGAGGGCAATGGTTCATCTGCTTTTGCTTCAGCTTCAGGAGTCTTTTCTTTTTCATTTTCCGAATTGTACTCTTCTTCTTCCTGATCAGAAGACAGGCTACTTTTTCTTTTTTCTATAATACTGGCTTTACCATTCTGAACGTTTTCTGCTTCGGAAACTGAAGACTTCTCTTCCTTGCTACTCTTTGTTAGGATATGTTTCTTTTTAAGTTTACCTTTAACTTTCTTTTTAGGTTTATTTACACTATCATCTACTGCACTATTATCGTTTACACTACTTTCCCGCTTATCGCTATCGTTATTCGCCACATTCGAGTTCGAACAAGTTGAATTTTCTGGTTCTCGTATACAATGTTTTTTCGAATCGGTATTGAGCGCATTACTGTTGTCCGTGGACTGTTTTTTCAATGCTCTTTTAGGCACAGATTTTAATTTCACGTTTTTCTTTATTTTGTTTTTACTATTAGAACCGTCGTTGTGTTCCCCGTTGCATTCCTCTGAGGGATTTTCTTCATCTGATTTTTCTTCACTGTGAGATTTTTCCGCAATATCAGGATTTCCTGTTTCATTATCGCAACCCCAACCATCTCCATAAATGTACATGATAGGCTCACTAATTTCTTCGCCGAAAAAATAAGAGCTTTCACATTCTGCACCAGCGCCTTCCCCTGTTACTACCATGACTGGTTCTTCAATAGCTTCACCAACTTCATCATCCAATGGTTTTTCTTTTTCTATACTTTCCTCCCCTTTACATTCTTCAGATTCGCAATTAGCTTCACTATTTGCTGGTACTGTTTCATCTTTAACAGTATCAGATTTCTCATCTGTAATACTTTCTACGGGCGTATCTACTTGATCATTTTTATCGTTTTTACTGTCACTACCATCTATGTCTTTCTCTATTTCCTTAGTTTCTACATCTTTAGTGTCATTATTTACATCATTAGTGTCATCATTTGATACTTCTGGATTCTTCTCTACTTCTGTACTTTCAGTTTCTTTGTCCTCAATCTGATTATCACTTTCTTGCTCTGATTCAGATTCTGGACTTAAAAACTCCTCCTCATTTTCGTCTTCTTGTTTTTCGGAACTAACAACCTGGAGAAAAATAGGTACATTTAAAGTTACTGACTAATACCCTAAAAAAACAACTATAAATTACATAAATTACGTCATAATTATTGACGGGTCCTCAAGCCATTATAAAATAAGCTATATTTCAAAAGGTATTTTCATTTTTACCTCATCTTTCTGTGCCACTTCACCGCCACTAGAATCCTCACTATTTACATTATTTGTGTGTGCAGTTGAAGGAGAAATCTCTTCACCACTTTTTAATTGTGCAATGACTTTTACTAATTCTTCTCTATTCCTGTTTAAAAATAAATAAGATTAGTTTAAAAGTGTGTCCCAAAATTTTATTTTTATAAAAGACATATTACATGCAAAATTATAGGCATCAGCATGATATACTCTTACTGCATGTTTTTTAATACATAATTTTCATTTTCCTAAAATGAAAACCTTAATTTAATGAAGATACACAATGAAACTTTAATTAAATATTTAATGAAAACTCTAACATGCATAGTCCTAGTAGGAAGAATTAAAAATAAAATGTCAAATTTATTTCTAGCAAGACCTCTTTAGTTTAGTCTGACCAATTTACAGTTCTCTCAAGATGTTTAAAATAACTAGCCTAAAAAAATAAACATCTATATCACCTTGCTATTAATTGCCAGGTCTCCTCATCTTGGTCTTCCCTATACAAACACAAATTGGCATCATGGTCGACTTGTAGCCAATACACACAACCATTTTTGTCCCTTCCAATTGGATCCAACCTTAAATCCTTGCAGGACACATTATTGACTGCATTCTTGAATTTTGGATAACAGGTAAACTGATACTCTAGTAACAACTGAAACAAAACATATACATTAAAATTAACTAAAGATTAACACTCCTATAGAACATTGGAAATATTTAACTATATAAAATAAGTAAATAGATAGTTCATAAGCAAGATTTTAGTAAATGTAAGCTGAAGTATACAGACCTACTTCAAAGAAAACTAATTATCATACAATTACATTTTAATTTAGGCATTAACACTTCAAACATAGTGACATCATGCAATAATGTTCATGTATCATCTTATATTGATACAACACTATAAAGGACATTAATAATTTTAGTATGGTCATAATACTTGAGTAATAAATATCACTTACTTTCAATACTTTCAATTTTATTTGAGTGCTAGCTTTCTTGTAAGAAAACCTTTCGATCTCCCAAGCTTCCTGATGGTGGGATTGTAGGTGACAGAATTTGATTAAATACTTCTCCCATCGATTACTCTGCACAGTTTTTAAGGCCCGACGCAATAATTTCAAATGCAGCTCTTTTAATGGCTCCAATACTAAAAGAACAAAACACTCCCATCACGTTTGGTAAAGTTTGTTTATAGTTTTCGACGCGAATTCACTTCACTACCTTACCTTCCTGCGTATTCTCAATTAGCTCTTGTAATTTCGATATCGTAGGTACTTGCAAACTATACAGTTTGCCGAAAACTTTTAAAAACGAGTAAATAACAGCGAAATTAGGATCATTCGTACATGAAATTTCTCCATCAGACGCCATCGTCGTCACTTATTGTAACTTTTTACTTATCATCGCTAAATGATAATTACTACCGGTATATAATATTTTCTCTTAAAACTAATGAAGTAATATAAAACGTGTACATGATTCACGAAAATATCATTATTCCTCACTTCACCATCACATCACTGAAAGCTTCTTTTCTTTTCCAAAATAATAAAATAAAACTCAATGACAGCCATCGCAACATAGACAACATTTATCATTTTTAAATCAACTATGACATTCGTAAACAATATTTTTGGTTGGTTACAGAAACTAAATTTAAAGCCAGTTTTAAAAGGAGAAATTAATCTTGATTCTTGTTTGACTGATATTTTATGAGAGACTATATTTAACAACTAAATGTTTAAAATAGTTAATAAAAGCTTTAATAAAATTAAACAGGTCAATACAGACAAAAACAATTTGACATGATTTATGAATATTGCAATATAAATAAAATCTTAGCAATAAAATAGCAATACTATTCACTAAATGTCAATATAATAGAAAGCCCCATTGAATGAGCGTGTGTGTGTGTTAATTTCGTTTACTTTGTGTAATTAAGTGGCTGCTTAAATTCATAATTTTAGCATTACATTTGATACCAATCAACATGTCTTCAGTATGTTGTGGATCTAAAAAGCAAAAACTGAATAATTCGTATAATAATCATGTTGATCGTCCGTTAAATGGTTACAAAGAGTCAGTAGCAATTCCAGATATGTGTTACTTTTGTTTCGATGTTTTGTATTGTCAGCTGCATAGTATGGACCCACCACAGACACCAAATTTCACCAACGAAGCATTGTAAGTAATATCCTAGTATAAGTGTAAAACTCCCAGATTATAGATCTTAAATTTAGGCCCTCGTTTCTGGACATCTTTGTCTTCATAGGTGGTTGACCTGCTGCCTATATGCATAATATTACGTTCTTTGTTGAACCTCAGCTTTCGCTATAAATACTCACAGACACTTGAACAATACAGACTCTATCATATTAATACAGAATTTTATATTGTGTAGTCACTATGAAATAATTTTTTATACATATTGTTAAAGTCGCTTTTAATAATGCATAAAAAAGGTATACTTAGAATAATATAATTTTTTGTATGTAAAAAGCCATTAATAATACAAAATTTAAGGTTGTTTTTAAATTTGTCTCTTCCCTTTTCAATATAATATATTAATTGGACTGTAATTGAACACTGTGTTCTCCCTTTATTCTTATGTATTGCTCAATAAATAGGTGCTGTCAATAACACCTATTTATTGTCCATACTTAATAATTTGAGTGTGAAAATTCTGTTTGTCTTTTTCAATGTCTAGTACACTTTCACATTAAAACACTGATCTGACTGACTGAGTTTGAAAAGCTTGTTTGGATGAAACTGTTGTTATTTTCACTAAGAAATTCGGATGAACAGTAACAAGTGATAATTTCGAATCTGCATTGTAATTTAGTATAAAAGAAACTCATAACTATAGTTAAGTAAGTAAATAACAAATCTCTCATTTCCATTTACAACTAGCTGGTCTGAAACAACTTCGTTCACACTGTACCTACCGTACCTGAAATCTTATACCTTGAACCTACAATTTTTTCGCATAAGAACCATCCTCATAAATCCAGAAATTTTCTAAATAAAGAATTATATAAATTGGTTCTGCTGTTATTGAGTTACTTGCTTACCAACACATTTTTCAATTCATCTTTATAATTTAGATATATAGCCTTCAAATGATGATTAAATTATTTTTCAGTCCTCTTTTTGTGACATGGAAGATTGGAAAAGAGCACCGGTTAAGAGGATGCATAGGAACATTCAATGCTATGCATTTACATTCAGGTTTGTTCTGATAAGCAATCTATGAATACTTTTATTATTCAAGCATACCTTGTGAGTATGGTATGCTATTTTCATATAAGAATTCATTAATATGTTTTAGCTTAAAGCTTATTTATGTAATGAAAGTGTTTCTGAATCAAATGTGAATGAAAAAACATCATTCATTATGATTTAACTATATATATAGACTTTTCTCAGAAAACATTATATTAAAATATTGACATTACAAAAGACTTATTTGAAGTAATTAATTTCAGGGCTTCGAGAATATGCAATCACGAGTGCCTTAAAAGATTCTCGCTTCTCGCCAATAACTCGCGAGGAGGTGCCACGTCTCACTGTCTCCGTGTCGATCTTGCAGCACTTTGAGGAAGCTGAACATTACTTGGACTGGAAACTTGGGAAGCATGGCATCCGCATTGAGTTTGTCAGTGAGCGAGGATCTAAGCGCACCGCAACCTACTTACCTCAAGTGGCTACTGAACAAGGTCATAAATAATAATGTTGTACACTATGGTATGATGCCACAGGTGGTACAGTAGAATTTAATTTAGCTCCTTTGAATTTACAAATTTTAGCCTTAAGCATTATTCATTCTTAAGTCTCTTTAAGTTTAATTTTTTCTCTCATACATATATTTTCTACCTAAAAGTTGGGACCGTGATTATTCCTTATTGAAAGAAATGAAAAATAAAATGTTTTTCTCTTATATGTCTAACAGAATTAACAACAGCTGTTTCCTGTGATGTTTGATGTGCCATATGATCATGTGACCTGTGATCTTGTATATTGGTCAGACAATGAGTATTATGGTATCATATTTATTAAGGAAAATCTCCAATATAACCCTATGTTTAAATGCTCATAGGCTGTGGTCATTCTCTAAGATCTAAAAGACTGTGACTATCACATCTAAAAAATTTTGTATTGTTTGCGTTATAATTAATAATTTTCAAACACAGCCTGTTATTATTTGTATTAAACTGTTTAGGTATTGGAATAAAAAAGGAAAGAGAAAGGATTTATTATAATAAATAGAATGAAATGTTGAAAATATCAGTCTAAATGTCAGAAGGGAATTCACTTTTGTATTAAGGAATATTTCTTACTATTAATAATATATTATCAAAATTCTTAGGTTCCTTTTTAGCTTTCCTCTTAATCTGTCAATAATCTATTTACGTTTAAATTTGTTGTTCATTTGACATAATAAGATTAAACTAATATTTCAGGGTGGGACCAAATCCAAACAATTGATTCCCTCCTACGAAAGGGGGGATACAAGGCAGCCATCACTGCAGACATGAGGCGGAGTATCAAGCTCACCAGATACCAGTCCGAAGAAGTCTCAGCGACCTACAACGATTACATCAGCCAACGTTGCTAGCAAATGGCAAATCGACCCTGCCAAGGGTTTCCAGACACCATATTCGCCTATCCGCCACCATACTTATATCGGACGAACGCGAGTGACCGTGTCAACTTAGCTTCTAAGCATACATACAGTGTACCGAATGAAAGTGATCCAAGTACAACGTCAAAAAGTCAGAATTATGCTCAAAGTGGTCCCGGGACGAGAAAGCGGTCGATCGTGGACATTGTTTAAGTCTTATCACTGCCAATGACATTCCTGTCAGGGATACAAGGTGCCATTAAAAGACTTCGGTATTTCGTCGCCGGTTTTAAATTTCCTCTAGCTTTGATAGACATGGAATTAGATATAGTGTAGATGCTTAGATGGGTTTAGCAAAGATTTAATAGACAAGTATAGGGAGTCTGCAATGACTTTTTGGTCAACCGGATAAAAGGTAAATTTATTTTGGAAATCATAATTATTTTAAGCGGTTTTAAATAAGCAACGTAAATTATTTGTGAGGGAAAGTTTACATTCATATTTTTTCAAATAAGACGGCAAATGCGTTCCCTACGAAGATAAATATAATAAATTATTTACAGACGAAATATCGCAGTTCTGCCTAATGAAAATTCGCTTTAAATATCATCATTAATTATTTAATATAACTATACTTAAAAGTGTGAATTTAGTTCTAGATTAGAACTTGAAGTGACTAGATCGAGCATGTTTGAAATAGTCTTTAAATTCAGTTTATTACGCATTGGGATATGGTGAACGTTAAAAATGTATGAGTACACGATTAAATGCAAGAATACAGGGTATCATCTTATAAAATAGAAATAAATCAATGACTGATTGGAAATAACTGTAATCTATGCACAGATAATATAAATATAAAGAACTATACAATCTTTCATAGACAATAAACTAATTGTATGTGATTGAAAACATTATATTTAAGTGGTATCTACCAAAGACTAATGAACATATATTGTATTTAAAAGTAATTGTTGCAGTTAAATTCAGTTTTATTTAACTTACTTCGGTGCTGTTTTTTATGTTTTCAAAAACTTGTGATAACTTCTGTTTGATGTTGTTTTCTAAATTTGTTTTGTTAAGCAACTGTATAAGGCACCAAGATCGTGCGTGAAGTATCTTTGGTAGATATCAAGATATCCCGAGGTGTAATAAGCCAATCTTACATTAAAGTTTGTATAATTAACATACTAAACAATAATTACATTTCCGTGTCATCATCGAGTGTTTGATTCAGTATGTACTTGATAATTAAGGTGATTCACTTGACCATAATTATGACTTTTTCTTAAATCCAGACACCACAGATATTTTGTATTTGCTTTAAACATTAGTTATCATCAAATTAACGAAATTATCAGATATTTGCCTCTACCTAAAAATATGTTATTAGAATTGTAGTGCACAAAGACAACAAATACATCTGATTTCTGCTTTGGCGCCATTTTTTTTTCATTTAAAGTACAGTGACAGTGCGTATGATATCTATGATGCCTGCAATCTGCATTTGTTGTTAAAACTTAATAAATGGCGTGCTTATCGTTCACAATTGGATGTGAATAGATGTTTTATGATGAATTATCAATGACTGTATGATTATTATAGTTAGATAGTAATTACTAAGGTTTTGGCTGAATTAAGGTATATTGCTTGTGTTAATTTTTAATCATAGTTTATCTCATTGTGAAGGTTGTAAGGGATTATATAAACTGAGGTTAACAACAATGTTATGTAAAGCACATATTTTATTTATAACATTTAATATTTTTTTGTTCTAAAATTAGAAAAATATATGAAGCAGCCACTTACAAATAATTCTTGTGTAATAGCTGAAATGTCTGTGTAAATCGGCAGTTTTTGTTAAATAAAATTTGCTTTAATTGTTTATATTGTCCTATGTTGCAATGGTCACATGTAATTGTTAAATATATATTTTTATTTCTCAGATATTGCATTATTTTTGTATTATCGCGGTAACCTCAGTTCATATAATCACAAACTATAATTAAGTTTGTCAATTAGTTACTGCGAGTTAAAGAATCTTCTCTATGGTCTAACAATGTTAGGAGCTTTATAACTGGTTGTTTCTGCGTACTTACTACGTCTATACTTTATACACCGGGACTTGGGAGGTAATGAATAATTTATCTCATTTAAGGAGTAGTCCCTTACAAAGTTTTGAAGTTTGTCATGAAGACTATTGATATAAGTCGGTTTATGTTAAAGTGATAATCAAAATCGTTGAAAAGTAATTTGAATGAGGTCGTTAGCTTACCGTCCAGAGTGATTTAATAAAGAAATGTATAGAAAGAAATAGAGACATTGAATTTTCTTGTTTTGTTACTCCTTGCCTCTCTGATCCAATTGGTTTTTTAGTATAATAGAAGTAAATAAGATTATCTCTCGGGGTATAGACTAAAGTTATGAAAGCGAAAATTCTAAAAAAAGTATATAAGATGAAAAAATTACAAAAAATGTATGAGTAAGGTATAATTTGTTGTAGAATAAGTAGCCGTCTTACTTTATCCATATTTTTAATACGAATTGTTGTTATTTGAATAGACGTTTACGTTGTTGGAGCGTCAAGAATCTTAAATGATCAATAAAATATCTGCCGCCAATCACTATCGAGTATTAGATGTTTGCATTTGTCTCCATACCCTTAAACATTGCCCTAATATGCATGTCTATGACATACATATGTCATAGACATGAAAAGTGTCATACATATGTCAATTGTCAGCAGTTTATCAATTTTCTAATTGCCAAATGCTATTGCGCAAGATCAGCTTAGTGCTCATGGCACTCATGCTCCATTTTAACTTTCACTTTTTGGATTACTTAGTAGCTTAATAAGATACACATTTAAATTTTATCCTGAACTAAATAAAAACTGTTTGTAACTACTATAAAAATTTATTTACACAAATCTATTTTATCATTATACTCATAGTTCCACCTCCCCAGTATCAACTTGCTTTTCTGCTTCCATCAATTTGCCTCTTAATACTATTGAATTTTTATATTCGCAATAGGTAATTATAGATGAAGCCACTACATTTGCAAGACTAATAATTGTTAATGTTCCAATGAA